>PVKA01013498.1:0-54837 GCA_004027165.1 Ctenomys sociabilis | reverse complement strand
CTTCCTGGTTCTTGTTGCTGTACCAACCTCTCCCTTATTTAGAATAAGCCCGCCATTGCTGTAAGATCTACCAATAGTAATCGGCCACGTGTATAATTATGATTGGTTTGTGAAATCTATATAGCTTGCTGTATCACGAGATCCGCCATGCTTGCACGATAGGAGCCGCGGATAGCGGACGCATGTAGAGGCTTGCATCCCACTCGATAAAGGCTTGCTGAACCCGTTGCTGAGTGTCTGAGTGTCTTCTTCTGCGGGACGGGAGCGGCGCCGGACAGTTACCAAAAACATTTGTCCTGTATAATTGTTATATTTTCTCTTATAATTGTTTTTGGAATATTCTACTCTTCATGTGAAAGTATATGGTAGGATTGACCTTTTTCATTTGAAGCTAGGCACATTTCTGACTTGAGATGGCCAATAAAACAAATACACTGTGATGCATGTGTCACTTTTTACCTTCGAGAAAAATTGAGCTGTAGTGATGAGTTTCAACCCTATTCCGCCTCTCGTGACATCTTGGAAAGCAGGGAAGTCAGTTGAGATTCCATTACCTAGAGGTCCTTAAATAATTTCTTGATCACTCTATTTGGACCAGATAGCATGAATTATAAGAAAAAGAAAAACATGTTGCTATTCTAAACTTTTCACATGTTATGAGTTTTGCTTGTATAGTAATTTAACCTATTTAAACTGATG
This sequence comes from Ctenomys sociabilis, assembly GCA_004027165.1. Classification (NCBI taxonomy): domain Eukaryota; kingdom Metazoa; phylum Chordata; class Mammalia; order Rodentia; family Ctenomyidae; genus Ctenomys; species Ctenomys sociabilis. Next base: position 54,138 of record PVKA01013498.1, on the reverse strand, counting down.
CTATTAAACTGAAATTGTGCATACACAAGCATGTTATGTAGGTAACCACATTGACTTCTTCTTGAGCAATGATATTTCTAAAGGTTTCAATTGCCACAGAGTACTACCCAAGACTTCTAGTGTATTACTGAATAAGTAAGGGCATACATATCTTTGTCTTATTCTCAGTTACAGTGAAAATACTTTGCCACTTAGCATGAGATCACTTCGGGCAAATTCATAGCTACCTTTTGTCAGGTTAAAATAAGCTTCTTTCCCAGTCCTCTTATGTGAAATGGACTTTGGGTGTGTTTTAAAATCATCAGTAGTTTTAGTTGTAAGTTTTAGTTGCAATTTTATAAATATCTTTTCTATTTCTGGACCTGAAGATATAATGTTCACCTTTAATTTTTTAATATGGTTAAATACATTACTTAATTATTCTAATATTAAGGCAAATTCACATTTCTTTTGAACTCAACTTTAATATCTTTTAAATGATTACTAGAAGCAGTTCATTAACATTTTATTTAAAATTTTCTCATCTATGTTCTGATCAAGATTGATTCAGAATTTTAATTTTTCATGTTTTCCTGGAGACATTCAGGTTCCAAGACTTTTAAATATTTTACAAAGTGTTCCCTACTTATCTGAACTCTTCAGGTATATATGTAGGTTTGTGTGTGTATCAGGAACTGACCAGGCTCCTGATGAGTTATGACAGAACCTTAAATAAAGAGACAAGTTGTATGGATTTGGGGAGTTAAAAAAGGTCAGAACTCTCTCAGAAGTAAAAAGATTTACTTATGTATGTAAACAGAGTGGTTCTGACAACTGTACTGTGCACTTCTGCTGGTCTATGGAAAGAAACAGTTAGGCCAGTGAGATAGCTCAGTAGAATAAGCATTTGTCTGGCAAGCCTAAAGTCCTGAGTTCAATCCCCGGTACTGTTAGGAAGAAAGAAAGAAAGAAAGAAAGAAAGAAAGAAAGAAAGAAAGAAAGAAAGAAAGAAAGAAAGAAAGAAAGAAAGAAAGAAAGGAGTAGAAAATTTGGAAGTTTAGTGTTGCACTGAGCAGTTTGGGTTGCAATGAGGTTTGCCTTTTCTTTTTAATGCAACTGTCAACCACGTTCTTCTTCATTCCTCCATTTTTTATAAGTGCAGGGTGGATAAATTGATAATTGGTAGATCATCTGGAAGGATTAAGTTGTATAATATAGGTAGAGCACCTGACACATGGTTGAAGTTCTACAAAGGGAGATTTGTCCTGAAATGAGAAAATAAGGGCAGTGATTACAAAACTATTGTGTAGTAGTATGGATAACAGGGTACGTTGAATTTCAAGGAACATACATTGTACTTTAGTACTACCTAGTGGAAGATCAAGAAATATATTTTTTTGAAATGTAGTTTCTTCAACAATAGATTATTACCACCAAGATAGCAAAGCACAGTCCTCCTTTGTCAACGACTGCTTCTCAGCTGTCATCCTACTGTGAAATGACCCTCATGGTTCACCATCATTGTCTTCCATCTATCAGTCCTTCCATCTACCTATTTGTCATCTTTTAGTCAGTTTATCTGTAGCAATGAATATTTTTGAAATTTATATCTGAAAACTTTTATTTAAATTTAAACATTAACTTGAATTGTTTCAGTTAAAATATATGATCAGACTGATTGTTTCAACATTGATGCTTTGATTTTCTATATATGTAAATACCACATTCCCCTTAGATTATATTTTACACATGTGTGAAAAGATAAAAATGAAATTTTTATCTTTGTGAGACAATAAATGTCTCACAGTAATGATGATGATATTCATCCTTGAATTTATGAACTAATGAGGGAAAACAGCTACATTCAGAAATGCACACCCAAAAACCATTTGAAAGAAAGGAAGGAGAAGTAAATCCTTAATTTGTTTTATTTCCTATTTTCAAACGTTTGCATTTTTTCCCTTCTTAATTTCTTTCTTTCTCTAACTTTATGTATAAGGTACAGGGTCTGCAGGGTTTCACTACATAGATTGGACTTCTAGTGATTCTCCTGTGTTCCGCCTCCAAAGCTCTGGGATTACAGGCATGAGCCACCATTCGCAGCCTCAACAGCCCTCTCAGTGCACCCTAGGGGCAGGGCCATCACAGCACACAGGGGATCGAACCCTGGCTGCTGTGCTCTGTCTAAGCAGATGCTTTAGTCAGCTGAGCTATCTGACTAGCCCAATTTCTTATAATTTTTTTTCTTTTTTCCTGTCTTCTTCCAGTCTTACATACACATATCTGGTATTATGAATATATGGTTGAAAGACAACAGTATGTATTACAACAGATAGTGTGAAATTCATATTACTTTGTTAAGTGAGATTCTGTATCACTTATATTTTTTCTGTTTTAATTCTAACTTGTACTCTATAAAACTAAAAACAAAAAATAAGAAAAAGTATATTATATATGGGTTAGCTTGGATAACTGTACCCCTGATTTCTGCTGATCAATTGAAAAGAGCAGTTAATGATTAAAATTTTGTACTCTGCTTTTTAATATTTGATAATTTTCTGAATATTTTTGCATGCTGATAGCTGGTAATCTGAGAAACTACTTTGAAGACAACAATATGCAATATAATAACCACTATTGAATTCCTGTCATGTTAGTGAGATTCTGAATTTTTTCTAAACTTTTTACTACTCTTCTTTTAAAAATATAAATAAATAATAAAAATTAATCAAAAAAAATCTTAGGATTCACAATTTTTTAAAAAAGAATTAAAGATACACAGGGTAAGGAGAAAGGCTCTTTGTGGTCATCTTATGTGTCAAATAAAGGCTGCAAATGTTTCCAGGTAAGAGCATGTTTGATCTCTAAGGTTGGCAGCTCGATGGCACTGGGTTAGCCCTGCCCATGGCTACCTCAGTGTGGCTTGATCATGACCTTAGAGCACTTTGAACAGCTGTCTTTCCAACACAGCCAGAGGTGATTGTGTTTGGCAATTCAATATGCACACAAGTTGGTGTCTGACACATGTGTTTGTTCCATGTGCACATGATACATACATGAGGAAAGAGTCTCCCTTAGAGAATTATTCCCTTGTGTTTTTGATAAAGAATCCCAATAGTCCAGTAGTCTATAATCGTAGTGGGTTATCCTTAGGACTGTTAATCATCACTTTGTAGAAATATTTCCACACACAGAAGCAAACTTAAGAGGTCTCTGCTTAGATCATATCCACATTCAAATGAATTTATCTGGGTTTTAAGATGATTGCCTTCAAATTCTAAAGACATATGTGTGGGAATGCATCCCTGAAATTCTAGTGCCCGTGAGATGTTGTTTCTGCCTCCTCTATCCACTCTTCCGCACCTGGGTATTGTCTCCTACAGGGAAGTAATTACTTTGCTCAATTGTGATACACCATACCGAACTCATTCTTCAGCACAATATGGGACCTCCAGTGAAAGCATAGCTTATTACAGTTCATTTTATATATGTACAATATGAAAAATACATTGCAGATATAGTATAATTACTTATGACCTGGGTTGACTTTTGAATGAATGTCTTAAATTATACATTTTCTAAAAATAAATTTAAAATAAAATACTGAATGCACAATTGTTTAAGAATTTGTAGAATAAAGCAGTTCTAGAATCATCTCATTTTTTTTTCTGCTGTCTCATTCCTGTGTGAAAAGAGCCCACAGTATTAAATGACAAATATATGACTACTTTAAAGCATTTTTCTAATATGGACCTTACAGCAGAAGGGGAAAGAATTCCCTAAAAATTATCCCTGAAAACAACCTTTGTTCATGAATTGTAATGTTTTGACACTATAAACCCATGGTTAAATGAAGGTTGGTGTAGTATTTCTATGTTTTTCTTATAATAAAAAATATCATCTCTGTGTGTGCATGTATATGCACCTATACATGCAGAAGGTAAATTATAAATAAGTATTTTCCAAAAATAATGACAAGCAACATGTTATTTTGTAATTAAAGAACATAAGAGATGCAAAAAGCACAAAATGATTTTCTCCTTAAGTATTTATAAACTAATGGCACATGTAGACCCCTATATTTTAATGTTAAAGCTGTAAAAAATGAAGAAATAAACGTGATTTCTGATTTTTATCAGCCATATCCTTTCAGAGTATTTGTGGTTTGACTGAGACAATACTCAAAAGTGCACTAATCCACAGTTTAGAAGACCTGGGTGTTTACAAATTTTAAGTAGGTAGGACTCATTCTGGTTATTACTAACATATGAGTCTAATCATGGAGAGATCCTACCAGGTGGTAGGAACAGCATATGCCCAGGCTAGAATGGGAGAACTCTCCGGAGCCAGGCAGTAAATATGATGCAGAAATATCTAGTTCTCACCTAAATTACAGGCTAAGAATATGAATTTATTTCAAGAAATGGCAAAAATAACAATTGTTTGCATTATTAATGATATGATTTTTCATTGCAGGACATGGTCAAGGCATACAGATATAGATGATAAAGAAGAATGTGAATGCTAAAAGCAGATAACATGATAAATTTATTTACAAGGCCCATGCTCCTTCGCAGGTATCATGTGTAGTTTCCTCATCTCTGAACAAGGAGCATGACAATAACAACTTCCTTGGTTAGATTGGGAGCTCAAGTGAGTTAATATTTTCATATAACACTTACAGCAGTGCCAGTTAAATCAAAGCAGGATGTGGTTTCATCATAATTGTATTTATTATTATTGTTGCAATTTTAATCAAAGCCATTTATTCAAGCAGTTAGTGAGCTCCATAGTTGGGCACAATAATGAGAAGACAAAAATTTACCTTGAGATAAAAAGAACTTCAAACATATGTGATATATAATTTGTTTCTTTCTTCTCTCATCTCTGAGCAGATGATCGAGTTGGGACAGGCATCATAACTTTGTTGAATACAGTTGTCAGGAGGTTGGGAAACAAACACTACTGAGTCTAGGTTATGATATTTGAATGAGCATTAAATGATTTTTTTTTTTTTTTTTTTTTTTTTTTAGCAGCTACTCCTGAAAAGTTCTTGTATTTTCTACTGCCAAATAGATATGAAAGAGCAAATGTATTCTAAGAGAAAAATGGTACTGAAGGAAGGCGATTTGGAAAGTTGACGAGATGAGATCTTCATGAGAGGCTGTTTCAGATGTGCTCATCTTCATTGTGACTTATTATTCATCGCTCTTGCAATGGGAAGCAATTTGGTTCTTGAGTAAGTCCAAAGAGTTGCCATCAAATCATGTTCGAGATGACTATTGGCAGGAGAAGCTAATCATTTAACTTGATTATATCAGGTGCACATTTTATGTCCTTTTAGTATATGGACCAGCACACAACCAGCTCGAGTATATACAAAGCTTGTATTCCTTCTTATATATTGTCTCTTGTTAATTTTGGACCTCAAAATCCAATAAATCTTAAGAATTTGACAACCTTACAGCAGTCTAATCTGATCCATCCTCATACTGTCACTCTGTTTTGAGATAGGGTATTATATTCTGTTAACCTGGTTCACATTCAACTCCTTAGTTAATTGTTTTTCAACATAAACTCCTTCTCACTTATGTGATTAGTCAATAAATGTGGATGTATGTAGACCATTTCCCTTTATACAATCTACAGTGATTCTCTGCAGCTAAAGTTCAAATTCTTTAGCACTGAAAAAAGTGACACTATAGGACTTATAACTTAGCAAAATATTGAAATTCATCTTTTGCAATTCCTTAAGTATACCCCTAACATACCACACTAGGTTTAATTTGAAAATGATCTGATGTAGTTGGCCTTGATAGGATTGTGATTACTTGAAACATCTAGATCAGTGGTCAGTGAACTACAATTTATGTTCTGTAAACCAAACCCAAGTTCTCACCAGCTTTTCCAAGTAATGTTTTTGGAAACAAATCATGCCTGTCCATGGAGATCTTTGCTCTCTATGCTTTCACACTTCAAGACAGAGTTAAATAATCAGGAGAGACAGCACTTGGTTGTCAAAACTTAATAATAGTTGTACTGTGGTTCTGTACAGAAAAACCTTCTCTACCATTGGTTTAAACTGATGTCATAAATACTGGGGAAACTTGATCCATAACAGGTTTTCATAAGGCAAGAAATGTTGTTTTTTATAGGGTACTATTCATCAACTTTGTATATGTTCTATAAAAAATCTTTGGTTGGCATTTATCATAGTCAAAATCTTTATGTTTTTTACACACAAAAACTGAGATTCTTTAATCATTTTCTGAAGTTGTACTGAGATTTCACGCCACTTTGAAAACCACCAATGTTGACTAATCAGGTATTTGAAATGCAAACCAAACAACACAAAAACTGAAAAACAAACAAAAAAATCCTTAGGTTTTTGTATTCAGAAGTAGGGGCTTCATTGACTTCCAGTCATAGGAAACATGGTGCTAACTATCCAAGGCCAGGCCTCGCATGCACTACAATCTGTATAACTAGTACCTCTGGGCTTGTGAGACAGAACTGCTTACAAGGAAACCTTGAGACAGAGCTCAGCAACTCAGCCTCTGTCACCTAGCAGAGCAGAGAAGACTTGCTGTCCTTTGTATTAAGACAGACGAAGCACTGGTACTCTGAATTCTAGCCAGATCTATGCCAAAGCCATCAGTGGGCTGATTTACTAACCACGCATCCTTAATCCCAGCATCAGGCACTATAGCTTCAGCCACCTCTGAAAAATTCCTAAGACTCCATGAGGCTCTCAGAGAACATCTACACCCAAACCGTATCATGTCTACTTATTGATTTATTAAGTAAATATTTATTGATTGCCTTCTTTCCCCCCACCCTTTTTTTTTTTTAAATCAGGGATGGAACTTAAAATATCTTCTCCTGTGCAATACCACTGAGGAAAGCTCTCATGACCCCAAAATCAGTCCGGGAATTAGAACGGGATGTCTAGTGGCCTGTGCCTCTTATAAGTTAGAAATTAATTTTTGCCACATTTAAAAAATTTAAGCATACTTTTGAAGAGTAAACTTTATATTTGCCTCACAACATAGGGTGTTTTGATCCTTAAAAGAAAGTGTATTTTAGCCAGTGACTTGGGAATTCTAATGAATTCAGAATGGCTGTGTAAAGATCAACTGCATGAACTCAAGAAAGTATAATACTCAAATAGAAATGTATAAAAAAATGGTAATTAAGATACATTTTTAAGAAAATATAGCTTTGAGGAATGGATGTGAAAATCAAAAATTACATTTGAAATATTAATATGAGATTTAATAAAAACAAAAAGAATAAAGAAATTAAAAATATGGCTGAGGTATAGAGAGCATAGAAATAATATACTGGAAAATAGTGGAGGAAAAGAAAAACAGTGAAAATAAAGAGGCAGAAAAAACCAAGTAAATAATGGAAATAAATTTAAAATAAATGGATGATGTGTTTCACATTGAAAGTTCTTGAAAAGTTCATTCACTCAGGCATGTTAGTTTAACATAATAATGAAATCTAATACTGAAGTTATAAAAATTCCCCAAATCTTACAAAACTAATACATTGTATTCAAAGGCACAGACTCTAAGATTGTACTAATGCAACATAGAACATAATTTTCAAAATATTAAAAAATGTTACAACCTAGAAATTGTGTCCAGCAATAATTTCAGGCTGACATAGTGTCAGTTATGCAAATCTTCAGAAATTTTAGCCTGTGTAAAGGGAAAATAATTACTATCAAAGATGTATGGAAATACTAACAAATACAATTAAAAACATTAATAACTTAATTTTGAAATAGGCTACATAAGCTTTCTGAGAGAAGAGCACATTTGACCATAAGACAATATAATATCTAATTACTTGTACTTATAATCTCAGAGTTGCAATGAGAATGCATTTTAAGCCTTTTGAATGAAACAATAAATAAATAAAATTTAAACAATACTATAGTGATGCAGAAATTCCAGTTCCTCAAGAGGCTGAGAAGGAGGACTGCAAATCAGAAGTAACCTCAGCTTTTAATGAGTCTCAAAATTAGGAAAAAAAACTAGGGCAACATGTGTCACTTAGTATGAGCCCCTTGCCTCAGTCCCTAACTTGGCAAAATAAATAGACAAGGAAACAAATACATAAATAAAAATGGAAAAATGTAGAACTATAGAATATATGTTACAATTTTGGCAAAAGTAAATTAGTTCAATTATCTTAAAATTTTTTAGTTAATTTCTCACATATGATGCTTATTTGTTTGTTTGTTTATTTATTTATAGACCATCACTGAGTTGCCTGGTTGGGCTCAAATTTTTTATTTTCCTCTTTCAGCCTGATATAATGTTGAAACTATAAGCATTTACTACCATATAAGGCTATATCAACCATTTATAAATCCAAACACAACAAGTTCATGTCTAAGTAAATATCCAAGAACAATGTGCACTGGTAGCAGGATGACATGAATGAGAACATTCTCATAATTGTTGTTCACACTCACAAGAGCAGGGTCACAGACCACACACCTTTCTGGGGGAGAGTAAGGACTGAGCATTTGTATAGTCATTCAAGGAAAGACCACATGTATTTATTAATCTTTTTGTGGTCATTGATTGCAACAAACTTCATTAGTTAGATAAATACAAATTGACTATCTTCTAAAGTTGAGAAATATGAGAGAGTATGAGGGCCAAAGTCAAGCTGTCAGTAGGACTGTGTTACTTTCTATGTTAGATTCCACTTTCTCACCATTTGAGAATCCTCAGTTCATTGTCCCTTTTCACGTTCAAATCCACCAATCCCCCTGAAGTCTTCTCATGTAGAACATTGTTCTTCCAGCCTATTCTACTTTTAAATATACTTGAGATTTTACTGGGCACATTTGGATAAACTAGAATAATCTCCACATAGTATATGCTTTATTCCATTTGCAACTTTAATTTCCTCTCACATACAATTTAAGATATTACCAGGTTTTAGGATTAAGTCAAGGTTGTGATTGATTGGCGTTACCCGGCCTACCACAACATAGACTCATCAAAAGCTATGAAGTGCAGTGACGTTGTATCATACCAGCAAAGTCTAGCAAAAAAAGATTAACTTGAAGGATGTGTCCTCAATTCTTTTTTTCTTTCCTCCCCATTTTGGTTCCAGGAATCAAATCCTTGTACTTACCAGGCAGTGCTCATGCTGCTGAACTATATCCTCAAAACTGCTATCTTAAAAATATTATATATAACATGATTTCATTTTTAAAGTAAAAACTTAAAAATCCATACATTTTTAAAGTATAATTCTTTGGAAATGGGATTTTGGATTATGGTTTTGATGTTGAGGGTGTCTTGGGGGAGGGGAACTGGGATGACACCAGTTGATCTTCAACACACCCCAATTCCACATCAGATACAAATTAGTTGGCAAAAAACAATGTGTCTTGCTAAGTCAGGTAGTTTATAACAATATGTGTTTCAAACCTGATAATTTGTGCTATTGAATATTTTATGCATATCATACAAAATTTGCATTGGCATTGTTCTCCTTTAAGTTGATATACAAAGTATTGTATACATAAACAACTTATAGAAACAGATGGAAAAATCGGGGGAGCTCATATCCAGTTTGGATAAAATTTTCATTTATGTGTCTACTACACTCAGTGAGATTAATGTGATGTAGGCCTGAGTGAATTTATAGATTAGATTTTTATCGATTTTTATTTGTAATTTAGTGCTTTTCTCTGAACAATCACCCACAGGGGAGTATCCCCAACCTCAGTTGAGAGACAGGCTTCTATGGGACCATGGGCTAACTGTCTCTTAGAAAATCGTGATGTTCCATTTATACTAATTAAAATTTCAGATGCTGAGCAGAAAATCATTCACATATGGAAGACGAAAGATATGTTTTTCACTGAGTGGATTTATCAATTCAATTTACTGGTCACTTGATGGTCTGGAGCATTTCAGATTATTTTATAATGCCTTGCACGCATGTCATGTGTCATGCTTGCAGTGTCTTCTCAGATCTATTACACGATTAGGACTCTCTTGGTATCTTGTATGATGGGTTGAAAAGGCATCATTAATGCAGTTATGTGAGTAAAGGTGCTGAGGTATGGAAAAATTAAATATTTCATCTGAGTTTATAGCACATTATATTTAGACAGCAGTGACCATAGTAAAATTCAAATATTAGAATTTCAAGTTTTGGTTTCATGAGTTAAAAGGAAATGTTGTTTCTTGAAACAATGCTAAAATATATGATAAGTAAAATCTGATTTGCATTTGTTATGCAAATAAAGCAGATGTTTCTCATTGGTGGAATCAACCATGACTTAAGAACATGAAAACAAATGTCTGTCTTAAGCCACTTGTTATGGTTTGTGTATAGGTGTCCCTGCTTAGTTTCATACAGTCATGGGGCTGCTTGGCTTGTAGAATTTGTTATTGATTTTTTTTTTTTTTAATTTTTTTTGGCGGATCCAGGGATTGAACTTAGGCCCTTGTGCTTGCCAGGCAAATACTTATTCTACTGATCTATGTCCTCAGTCCTCGCTTGATTCTTTTTTATGTATTTGGTACAGGGTCTACAGGGTGTTCAGAGTCTCACTACATAGGTGGGACTCAGTGATCCTCCTGATTTCAGCCTCCCAAATGCTGGGAGTACAGACAAGCACCACCATGCCAAGTCTCAATGACAGTCTCAGCGTGCCCAGGTGGTGGGACCAGCACCACAAAAAGGGACATCAAATCTCAGCTTCTGTGCAGGTATTTTAGTCTGAGCTATCTGGCCAGCCCTTGTGATTGATTCTTGATCCAACAGATTGCAGGTGTGAGTGCAACACCCTAGCCCTGGAGTGAGTAATTTGCATTTCAATGTAAGAAGAGGAGCAATAAGAAAAGAGTAACAGAGAGAATTTTATGCCAGAGGGGTGGGGTTGTTCCTGTGGCTACACCTGACCATATGGATTATGAGCTTTTGGGAATGTCTTATGGGGCAAGAGATATGAAGGACCTCTCTTATGTCACCTATAAGAGCAGTACTAGAATATCTTCAGCTGCTCTGTATAGGAGATTATAGTCAGAGCTTAGAAGACCAGAAAGCTGATAGAAAGTCTGCCTGTGAAGACCATGCTGAGGAAGCTTCCCCCTGGGAAAAATAATTGCATTGGTTGTTGGACTCCAGATGATGTATGTTTTGGCAGAAAGTTTGTATTTTGTTCATTTCTAGATATTTTTGCCTAAGACTGAGATTACGTATGGCAGACTAATCTTTCAAAAGAAATCTCAAAGCAATAAAATACTGAGGGAGTGGTATGGCTGTTTGGCGCTTTTAGTGAGATCTAGGTTGAGAATGAAGAGCAAAGAGCCTTGCAGCATGATTTGAAATGTTGTGTGCTTTGCCAGAAGAAAAGCTCCAATAAACTGTAAAGGAAGCTCCAAAAAACCTGGACTATAAAGATAAAGCTGAGGGGATCCCCATTGTTGAGAAAGAACAAGAGAATAGAAAGGAAGGCCTGAGGGCGTCAGGAGAGGCAGCAGGTCTCCGCCCTTTGTTGCCTCAGAATTGCAAGGATAAGGGACTTTGCCTTGAGGAAAAATGCACAGAGCCCCATACTCCAGAATGGTGGCAATAGCCAACCATGGTTTCAGAATGACCCTGGCATGGAGAATTTATTCCTCAGAATTAGGGTCAAAGTACTAAGCAATCCAGGCATTTGGCCCCTCCAGACAAGAGAGAAGGAAGCCTGGCTACTGCTTCAGCTAGCAGCAGACATTGGTGTCATCCATGTGGCATTGTTTTTAGGTGCATTCGGGATGTAAGCATTCTGAGGTTAAGAAGGCTTCAATATCAATTTCAGAAAAAGGCCTGGGAGGCCAGGTGGTGTGCTACTGAGAGGGCAGTATGTAAAGTTGTGAGGGAGAAACCTGTTCAGTGGAAACCCCAGAAGTTTGGAAAAACCAGGAGTGTGCATCATCTAAGTGAAACTGCAAAGAGGGAGTAAAGACAGCCTAAGGGAGAACCATGGGAGCTACCATGAAGAGTACCACAGGGACAGAGACACATGGAGCTCACAATTCGTCAAGAGATTGTTTCTGATGTTCCAGATGGAACTATAGGACTTAATGTTGACCCTTCTGGATATTGGACTTGCTCTGATCCCAATGCATGGTATCCTGCTGTGTATACCTTTAGGAATGGTAGTGTTTGTTTTGTGCCAGTGAATGTTGGAAGTGTTTAACTTTTCTTTCAGATAGGGTTCACAGCTAAAAATTTGCCTTAGATATTGGAGGAGACTTGGAACTTGGACTTTTCAGTAATGCTGAAACTTTTATGACTTTGGCAGCTCTTAGAGATGTACTAAAATGTCTTTTTCCTAAAGGGATGTGCATGAGTCTTTGGGGGTCTAGGGACAGAATGTTATGGTTTGTGTATAGATGTTCCCCCCAACCCCTCATGCATTCATGGGGTTGCTTGGTTTTTGGAGTTCATGACTGATTCTTGATCTAATGCTGGGGTTGCAGGTATGAGTGCTACAGCCTGGCCCTGGCAGGGATAATTTGTATTACAATGTAAGGAGGGGAAAGATGCTAGCTAGCTACCTGAGCTGCTGCCCTTTCCTTTGCTCTTTTGCTTTTTACCTCAGCCCTGAAAGTTTGTTCTCTGTCATATGCTGTGCTTTCCTTGGAGCCAGCTGAATACAGATGGAAACTTCCAGTAACTGTGGGCTAAATAAACCTTTTCTCCCCTCATTTTGAGTGTTAGATATTTTTCCTAGCAATGAGTAAAGAGAAACTGAGACATCACTTAAAAAGAGAAGAAAATAATATGTTTTCAAGGACCGGGCCCACATGTAGCATGCATCTCTTGTATGTCCACCGTTTTGATAGAACTTAATATATATCAATCAAAGCTTTGGAAGACTATAGTTCGGGTCCACAGGAAGAAGGAGTAGTTCACAGGATTGGTGGACAGAGAATCTATTCTGCCACGTTAGTGAAACTAAACTTAGTTCCAATTATGCAAGGTTAATACATGAGATGATTTATATTCATTTTCTCCTCCAGTGTGAGGAAATATGGAAGGTTAAGAAGCACACTGACAAGCCGGGCGTGGTGGCGCATGCCTATAATCCCAGCACTCGGGAGGCTGAGGCAGGAGGATTGTTGTGAGTTCGAGACCAGCCTGAGCTACAAAGTGAGCTTAAAGCCAGCCTGAACTGCATAGTGAGACCCTGTCTCAAAAAAAAAAAAAAAAGACAAAAAAAAAGAAGCACACTGACTTTAACAAGTACCACACCCACACTGATATATATTCTTAGTGCGTGCATGGGCACAGATATGAAGGGGCCTTTCAGTATGGGAACAAAGGGTTTTTATACAGTGGACTAAAGGCTGATACTCCTTTAAATGCTGGAACAGTTAATCCAAACCCCCATAGCAGCAGTTTGAGGAAGTGAAGCCATTGAGCTCTTAGATAAATGGGCCACAGAGCAGAGCCATTATGAACACAATCAATGTCCTTAAGCAAGAAACCTAAGAAAGGTCCCTGTAGCACTTTCTGCTATGTGAGGTTACAGTGAGAATACAGGCATCTATGAGAAAGAGGACTGTGACCAGATAGAAACCCTGCCTCTGCCTCCACCATGATAGTTATAGCCTGAAGAAGTCTGAGACATAAATTTTTATGGCAATGATAATTTGTTACACCAGCCTTAACCAGAGGCTTGTCACAGCAAATGCTGCTGTGCATACCTGATCTGTAGCTATCACGATGCAGTAAATGTTAGTGAATGTGAAATGCTTGAAAATGAAACACATTTTCATATTATGTTGAACGGCAGTGTCTGCTTTTAGTGATCATGATTTTTATTTACTAAATACTGAAAATTCCAATGCTGGGCAATTTATAGTGCGCTCTTTCCTGGTTGCGATAAGCACAGTCAACTCTTGGATATGAGATGGATACCATCGATAAGGCTGCCATCAGCACTGAGTTATCAAAAACTGCTCCTAAGTGAAAAATCAAATTAGATTCCTGGGAACCTCTGTTCCTCTACACTTTCATCAGTGAGCCTTAAACAATATATACCATTGTTTATGCACTCTTCTGCTTAAAGACATCTGTTATATAATAATAGTTAACTTTGAATTTACAACCAATCGAGTGCGTAGCCCAACGCTGAATGAAGCTGGTCCAATACTAATTTACTCCATAAGGTACCTCATAGCCTTATTCTTATAAAGGCCAAATAATCCTTTGCCATTATGATTGAGGCCATTTGAATGCAACAGCAACAGAAAGCACATAACTGCATAAAACATTGTACTAAAAATATCATGGAAAGAGCAGTTTTATAATAGTGGAGCTGAAAAAAGAAAGCAGAAAGCAGGCCATTGCCTTGTTTCAACTCAGCCTGACACACACACATTAAACAACTCAGTATTTTTGCTGCTTTGTACATGACTGCAAATAAATGGGAAAGGACCCTGAGTTTGATTTAGAATTGGCAAATAAATTTTACAGGACAGAAGATGCATAAATACAGAATCAATGAATAATGAGGATCAAGATACTTTTGTTATGCCCATATTACAAATGCAGACTGACACAGAGAGGTCAAATCACTTGCCCAAGCTGTGTAATTGGTAAGGGGCCTGCTTGGCTCCCGAGGCCAAGCTTTTAGTCATGATGCTATTTACCTCTTGATCCCCTGGGTGTGTTCAGGAGACAGTGACCATCCTATTGTGGAAACACTGGGCACGAGGCTACATGACCCTTAAATCACTTCATATCTGGAAGTTCAGTTATTTTAAGAGTATACTTATTTGCCTATTTTCTAGAGAATTTAAGGATAAAATTGTAGCAATGTGTCTGATGAGATAACGTATTTTTCTATAAGTTGTCATCATTTTTCCTAGATTTTGGTAAGACCTAATTTTTTGGTATATTTATCTGTCATCCACTCTAATGAAAAGCACTGAATTTAAACTGTTTTCATATTCCTCTTATGTGAAATTCTATGAGGAATTTCTCAGAATCTTGCTGCTATCATTCACTGAAAGCCATAGATCTAACTTGGTGCAGACAATGACTGTATTTTTTTCATATCAGAGTTGCCTACTCACCCCAGCAAAGCCATTCACAATGATATGGAAAGCAATTACAAATATTAAGTTGGCCTTTTAAATTTTTTTTTATTTTTGGCAGAACCAGCGATTGAACTCAGACCCTTGCACTTGCCAGGGAAGCGCTTATTCCACTGAGCCATCTCCCCAGCCCCAAGTTGGCCTTTTTAAAGATCACGATTTGACCTTGTCCCTCACAAGCAAGCTCTGAAATTCTACATGGGATCTGATTTTTAAATATGATGTTATGAAAATTTCTCATGTGCAATTATAATACTTATAATTGGAAAAACTACCTTCTTTCTATTAACCTATCAACCTCTTTGAGGGGCAATTGTAACTTCACAGGTGACATTTTGAGTCAAGGAGGGAAAGAAAGCAAAAAAGAACATTCATTAAATCTAAAAAGAATATTCATTGCACATTGAGAAGTAAACTGCACAAAAGCCACTCCTGCACATTATAGCAACAAGAATTTTTTACAAATTATTTTAGTAGAAGAGATTCTCCCATGAAATGGAGGGGTACCAAAAATGATTCCCTTGTACAGTGAAAAATGCATCCTTTTGACAGAATTTTGCAATATTATTAAATTTTTATTGTAGAAACAAAAAATTGACTTATTTTTATTTTTCTATAATAAAAATTAACATCTTCAGATTCTCTGCCAGAATAGTTTTGAAAAAATATATGGATGGTCTTTTGAACAAGTTTATCCAAAAGAAATTATGTCATTGCTCTTGACTTTTCTTAAACCATGCTTGAATGAATGAATATTTCATGAGCAGCTGTAGCTACAATCATCTATAGTTTAGGGAAATGTATATAGAAAATAGTACAGCAATCTGTGATGCTTTTAACTTCTTGAAAGAAATTAGGTTAAATCCACGAAATATATGAAGATTGATATAATTTTTCCTACAAAATCAGAAGTTTGATCAAATTATATCCAACTAGCAGAGATCACAAACATAAAATTTTCTGAAGCTTGAGCCTATTTCCATAAAATTTATTTATTTTTATTAGTGTACATTTACAGTATATAAGGTTTACATGCCCTCGGAGATGGTACAGGTACATAAAATATCTCAATCCATTTTCTAATGACTTTTCCTTCCCCTGCTTCCCTCTATTTCTTTCCATTTGTGAAAGGGCTGTTTCTCTACTTCACTATTATCTACCTTTTTTTCCCTATTTTCTTATAGTTTAGATTTTCATGTAAGACAATACATGACATATTTTAGCTTGTGTGTCTGAGTGATTTCACTGAAAATTACAGCTTCATGGTTCATCATTTTCCTACAAATGACTCAAGTTCATCTCTTTTTATGATACAGCAGAAGCCAAACATATAAATGCTACATTTCTTTATTCATTCATTAGTTCATGGATATATGGAGTGCTTCCAAGATTGATATAAACATAGGTATGTATGTACCAATACAATACGATAATTGGAAAAACTACCTTCTTTCTATTAACCTATCAACCTCTTTGAGGGGCAATTGTAACTTCGCAGGTGACATTTTGAGTCAGGGAGGGAAAGAAAGCAAATATATTTAACTTTTGAAGGTGGATATTTAGAAAGGGAATATCTGGATCAAATGAAATTTCTACTTTTAGTTTTTTGAGAAATCTTCATACTTATTTCCATAGTGGTTCTCCTAGTTCATTTTCTAACCAACAGTGTAGAATGGATCCTTTTCCCCTTCAGCTTTGCCAACTTTTGCTATTATTTTATTTCTTGATGATAGGAATTCTTTCTGGAGTAATATGAAATTTCAGCACTATTTGAATTTGTATTTTGCTAATAGCCTTAGTGTGTAAGAGCACAGGAGATACAACTGTATGGGCCTAACCTGCTCATTACTCAGTACTGAAGATTGTTCTACATTTCTTATTACCCCTGCTTTATCTGTTGACCATGATAACCTTCAAGAGAGACCTCAGGCTTTCCAAACTTCTCACATTATGACAGAAGCCTAACTGTTCCCAGCCATTCTTGGTGTAAGCTCTGCTGGTTGACCTCAGCAGAGTCTTAGGCTCTGCATTTCCATCAATCTTGTAGTATTGTCAATCACATTTTTAGGAAAGTTTTGACAATCATTCAACATTTTATTCAAATACAGTGTTTCATGAAAACCTATTATCCCAAATAGGCCATATGATAAAAAATAGATAAGGTCAATAAAATCTGATTGTGACACCTAGATCTGCCCTGGCTAGCTCCTGCATCTGTGATATTTTGTAGGCCCACATTGTATTGCAATGTAGGGTTTAGATTAATTGGTCTAACCCAGACTTCTGGAATGAGGCCTT
This sequence comes from Ctenomys sociabilis, assembly GCA_004027165.1. Classification (NCBI taxonomy): domain Eukaryota; kingdom Metazoa; phylum Chordata; class Mammalia; order Rodentia; family Ctenomyidae; genus Ctenomys; species Ctenomys sociabilis. The sequence continues at coordinate 36,724 of PVKA01013498.1, read as the reverse complement.
TATTTCCTTCTTCTCTTTAGAAATTCTTCCCACTCTTCCTACTCTCCCAGATCTCCCTTTAGTTAGGCTCTTAATAATCCCTAATAACTTAGATGAGGATTCTGGTTTTCCCACCTTTTCCTCTTCTTACATAAATAGTGTCTTCTTCTTAGTGGGCAAATCAGCTGGGACTACAATGGAACTTGAGTCTTCATAACACTCCTCCATTCTCGAATTCATTACAGTTTGTAGTAGTCTTCTATGATTTTTTGATTGTCTGCTTTTAACTTTCACTGATGTGCTTCAGGTTGTACTTCACCAAAATACGCATCAGTTTCAAATGGATAAAAGTGGTACATGAGTGTTGAAGGCAAAGATCCAATCACATTTAATCACTGGTGTGAGACTAAATGTGAGACCAGTCTTATTCTTTCCAGCTCCACCTAAATTGTACTTTGATTTGTATACAGGGCTTTCTGTATACAGAAAGAACTTATTCCACTGTTCCTTAGGCTGCTTGATCCTGAACAACTATTCAACCAAATTACCACTAGATGAAGTGTCTGCAGGATAAAATCCCTTGAGTTGTACTCTGGTCAGTGAGATGGAATAGAAAACCAGTGGGTCAACTGTCATGGCACTTTCATAATGAACCATATAATTCTAGTCAGAAGAACAGTGGGCAAGGCTATTTGATGGTGGAATTGAGGACTGGAGATTGGGCTGCATGAGCCTGTTTCTACAACCCCAAGGACTGAAGGAACTCAGAACTTTCTATATTGAAACTCAGATTTGCTTTCTGTATGTTATGCAGTCCATGGGCGGTGTTAGATCTCAGAAGAGAAGGAAGAAGGTGTATTTTTTTACTTGCTAAAGATGTTGCATCCTTTAAAGAATAATCATACTAGTTACCTCTGCTCTCATTTCACAAACTTTTTAAAACTTCATTAGGTAAAAGGTGATCTGAAAACTGCACTTCAAAGCATACACACATGCATGGACACACACACAGGCATGCATACATGCATGGACACATATGCATACATGGACATACCTTTTATTTCATCCAATGAAAATTTTACCTAATTAGATAATATTTGGTATTTGCTATGATTTTATATTGAACACTTGTTTTTGTTCTGAATGTCTAACTGCAATGTTGAAATATTTTAACATCATTCATATTATTACGCATGGCATGCATATAGCTTAAGGAATCTTACTGCATAATTTCTTTTGAGACTGATTATGATGCTGAAACCCAGTTGAGCACCACAAGTTCTGTTGTTGTGCTTATGATTGTGTGGACACTGTGAGGATTACAGGAACAGAAATTTCATAGTGGGAGGTACATAAAGGAGACCAATTTTCAATCTCAGGGAGCCCAATCAATGCTGCATTACTTTAGAACCAAGAGTGAAAGTACAGCTAGAGAATCATTTCTACCACCAGATGGTGTTGTCTGTTTCTGAGTCCTAATTGCTATCAACAAACACAGGTCTCTGATTCATATGTGCAAAGGCAGTGATTCTTAAATTAAACATTTTAGAATCATTATAGTACATTTTTTAGGCTCTCCCAAACACAACACTCTAGTTGATTGTGATTAAACATACTGACACTAAATTACATATTGATACCATCAATATCAGTGCGTACAGCAAAGGAATGAGCTTTTGAGTAGGAGTATATTCATTTTGGTTGACAAAAGATATAGGTTTAAATGCCATGTCATGGTGATTTTTCCATTCACTCAGCTCACGTTAGTCACATCAGAAATATCAAAGAGTGCCTTGTAAAAATAAACTGATGTTTCTCTCCAAAACAAAAGAAATACCGTAATATTAAATACTACTTACAGAATTTGTCTAGTTTGTGAAGTACATAGAACATAGTTTTAAATATTTTGATTTGAACAGTTTGGTTGGACATTACATATAATAATAAAACTATATGATTTTTCTTGAATATTTATCAATCAAAGTGACAGATGAGGAGCAGTAAGGCTGTAGTTGTCTGGAACTTACCCTGGGTTCAGATCTCTATACCAAAAGCCAACAGTAAGAAAACAAAACAAAACAAAAAAACAGATGGCCTAAATTTCATTCTCCGAATAAAAGTATAAATTGCTATTTTGAAATATATAGAATATGTTTGATTTAAAAAATAAAAGAAGACTGTGGCAGACTACTACCATGCTACATGACTTCAAGCACAATTCTTAGACAAACAAAACGTTTGCATCATCAGCTAGATTTAATAGAAGAGAGTCCAGAATCTTTGAGTTCTCTACCCACTCTAAAAATGTGTAACCTCATTACTTGATTAAAATCTATGGCTAATGGGAGAGAGGAAACTGCATCAGTTCAAGTAGGCACTGAAATTGCTCATGATATCCAGAAGTCACAGGTAATGACTCACTCCTTTCCAGTCATTCCATCTGCAGATGCCCTGACTGAGGAAGACACGTTACACATTCTGCCTCATCACCCTCAATCAAAGCCATCAGCTGACGCAACCCGTATAAAACTCTCAATTGTGAGTCATGCATTTAATTGGGCCTGAGGAGAAAAAAATAATGAAATCACTTATCGTAAAAGGACATTGTTCCTTGTAAAAATAGAAACTGAATTAACATTTCTTACTGCTAAATTGTTAACTACTGTCAAAAATATTGTGTCCTCATGACACAAAATTGATTTGAAATCTTTGGGAATAATAATGTGTAATAATCCTTTTGAAAGAGGTTTGGTTCCAAACATTCTGCCATAGATTTCAAATGTCATATTTGATCCATTTTCTTTTCTTTCATGTCATTTGAGTTTGCTACCAGAAGGTCTGCGGCAGATTAGAATTGAATCCAGTAGCACAATAACACAGCACAGGATTCCAACAAGATCAGAGGATTAAGGAAACAGATGCAGTCATAATTGTAAGCCAAATAACACCATTTTGTTGTTTTTACAGCATAGCCTGCAGGGAATTATCAGTTCCTTCATCCTATGTGAGACGCATTTGCTGAAGATAAGTTAGTTCAACAACAAAAGAGGAAACTTCTACAACTGTATGTCAATCTTATGAATATCATCTACAAAAAAGAATTATTAGTATTCTTTTACAAAATGTCAAGTGTAATGAAAAGTACGTAGTGCCAAATAACAGAATTAAATAAATTTCATGCAGAAGCTCATTGCAAATATTTCATCTGGACCCCTTCAGCTTCGTGGTTTTCCCTTGTATCCTCTGTCTTCAGTGAATACTTTAACACTTCTAAAACCCGGTTGCAATGACATTGCTTGGCTTTTATATTTTGAAAGCTTTTCTAACACACAAAATGATAATTTCATTTCAAGTTGATGAAAGCATCATAAGTGTGTTGGGGCTCAATATAAATGTAAGATTGTTTCAGATAACTTGCTTATGGTTTGAAGTGACAATGATAATGGCGGTGTTAGATTTCTAATGTATTGATCCATAACACATCTTACAGGTTATGAGGTGTCTCAGTTACTTTTCTTTCATTGCTGGGACAAATACCCAACACTCAAAGTGAAGGAAGGAAAGGTGTGTCTAGCTAATAGTTTGTGGAGGCTTCAGTTCATACCTGTCTGGCTCCCAGGCAGAATGGGGCATGGCAGAAGGCAGCAGTTCACAGCGCCACAAAACAGCGAAGAGCAGAGGAGGAGCAGCAGCTGTGGCATCTATCGGGCTTCTCGCTCATCTTTCTACATGGACCGGGAAGACAAGCTCCTCTGAGAAAGTGGTGCTGGCTGCTTCGAAGATCTGAGCATCCCCAAGATCTCAGCACGGGGCTATGAAGTGGCGCTGTGAAGATCAGAATTCCTCCAAGGAAGTGGAGCACTCAGAAGCCTTCCTCAAATCCTTCATATACCTTTTGTGCTGAGTCCCTATAGGGGGACTTTTGTGCTGAGTCCCTATAGGTGGGCCCTCCCACCTGGAGGACCCCAGGTCCCAGGGCATGGAATCAGCAAGAAGATCTAGCCAAGCTTCCAATATCTCAGGTTGACACTAGGCATCAACCACCACACAAAGGATATCCTGTATGACACATTTAAAAAATTAATTCTGACTACCACATTATAGTAAATGAGATACATAAGACGACTACATATATAGAAGAGATGAGGGATGGAATGCAAGTGCCATCCTTTTTAAGCTTAGTAATGCAGGAAAAAAAAGAATATATTTGGAGCACACATCTATTCTTTGTTTTTCTAACACTGTGTATCGTAGTGAAATCCCAATGAATAATGATACAAAGTAAAGGAAAGCAAACATTACAGCACCTCAAGTGCTTGTAAAACTGATAAGAAGTCTACATGATATTTGCTGAATCCACAGAGACTTGAAAAGAGAATAATACAGTTCATGATACAAGTTCAGATAAAAACAAAGAACCACATTACACAAGTAAGCTGCTGCCCAGGAAAGCAAGGAAATATTATTTATGTGCTAAAAAATGCCATGTAAAACGTAGAAATACCCAAAGTGCAGAAAGCATGGGTCAGGCGTGGATGGATTCCCATGAATAGACCTTCTTTGGAAAAAGACTTATCACCTGCATTTCCAAGTTCAGAATGCATTTTCAAGGGGATGAAAATGAAATTAGCTTTTGAATCTCTACATAAGGGTATCCTTATCTGAATGAGGAATTAGTAGCAAATGTGAATGATAAGGGGAACCCGGGACAAGGGAACACTGGATGTCGACTCTGAAGCATACTCAGGAGAAACCACAAGGAAACAGGTTGGAAGGATTTTAGTGTTACCTCCATACAATATTTAACCATCCTCTTCTGAACAGGCTCAGGACCCCTAGACCCCTTTAGTAAGGGACTCACTCCAACATGTAGTTCAATTATTGCACATCATGCTTCAAATTCAGTGACATGTATTTAGTCAAGCGCAAGTACTTTCATTGTACATAGAAAAATACAGAACAACAGTCAGCACATTACACACTTCAAGTAGCACAAGAATTTTTGTTGTCATTTGTTTTGTTCCATCCTGTGTACAAAAGCCGAATCTGTATCTGGGAACCTATTGCTCAGTTTCTCTATTAAGGTTTTAGTCTTGACTTTACTGTTAATGAATGTTTCTCAAAGTCAAAAGTGGAAAATTACCTTTATCACTGTTTTCATTGTTGTTGTTTTCAATATTTATCTTTTCTAGATGCTTTTGGACTTTAAAATGTTCTGATATAGAGAAACACAATGCGGTCATAGAGTGAAGTTAGTAGAAAAAAGCTTTTGAAGACTTTTCAAGGTAGGGTATCCTTACAAAAACAGTTGCCTGTTAGAATTTGGATGTTATCTCTTACCATGACCTCCTGCTCTCCCAATAGTGCACATATTGCTGACTTCTTTGGGTGATTTTGCAAATAAACTGAATATTAAGTTATAAGCAGTTCCTCATGGGAGTAACTGCAAAAAGCATTGTGGTCCACTATAAGTTTGAACCTAATTAGGAAGTCCCAGAAAGAAAAGAACAAAACCCAAGACAATTGAAAAGCAGTTAAAGAAAAGTAAAAGGAAATCAAAATTGGAATTTCTGGGTAAATGCTTTTCATTCTCTGGGACACTGTGTATAGAATTCTGGGAGTCCTTTTTATGTATTTAGTTCACGGTCTGCAGGGTACAGGGTCTAGCTACACAGATTGGACTTGTAGTGATTCTCCTGTTCTCAGCCTCCCAAGTGCTGGGATTATAGGTGTGGACCACCACACCCAGGTTCAATCTCCATTTTAGAGCACCCAGGGAACAGATCCAGCACAGCATGCTGGGAATCAAACCCTGGCCACTGCTCTAGTAAGCAGGTGCTTTAGTTCACTGAGCTATTTTAGTCCACCCCACCCTCTGGGAGTCTTAATGACTATAAGAAGATAAAAAGAAAAGACAGAGAAAAGGTAGAAAATGAATAGAAAAATGCTGAGGAGTTTCTTCATTATTATATTAACAACCAGCCCTGGACAAAACCATCTGTCCTAATCCATCTAATAGGGGATATTGAGGCAAAAACAATCAACTATTGATTTTACATTCTCTATTCTTTTCAATGGTGTATCATTCATTTTGGATGACTATAATTAAAAAGGATCCTTATACTGTGGAAGACAAGGATGTAATTTTTTAAAAGCTCATAACAGAGTCAGGAGAAAACTTTAAATAAAGTTGCATTCCTCCCTTCTCTAAGTCTCCCAGGCAACTGTTACCTGGAGCATAGTATTAAAACCAGCTTACTAGATTAAATATGAGCTGAGCAAAGACAAGGACCATCATTCCTACTTCTCATTCATTATGCAGCTTTTGCTGAAACATGCTCATGTGGCTATGTCTTTTTTCATAGGTGTGTGGATTTCCTCTTCTAACTTCATGAACAAAAGGAGAAAATTCAACAAATATCTATAATTTTGGAAATAACTTGGAATTCTAGAATTAAATGATGAAAATTTTGGTAATAACCTGTTTCAATCTTGAGATGTCCCAGTTCAGTGCTGCAACTAATTACCTGAAGACTAGTACTGGTGCAGGTTAGTAGTGTCTGAATAGATAACACTATTTATGAAAGATAGCTTTTGAAGAATATTGATCGAGAATAGATTGTAGTAAAACTCACTTCCTCTTATTATGGGAAAGAATAATTTAAAACTACATTTATCTTGTCACTTTTTTACCATCAAAGCATAAAATATTTCCAAATCATCAATAGATTAGAATTAATAAAAGGGCATGACCATTTATGCTTTTTGGTGTTTAAAAATTCATCTTTTTTGGTAGAATATGATTGTATTTAATATAGACTCATAATTTCATTCATCTACTTTAGCATCAGTACTTAAAATTATCCAGAGCAGAGTTACTTATTAAATGCTTATTGACTGAAGAATTTAAGCAAGTATAAATTCTTTAAATTGTTGAAGGTACCATGAGCCTTTCTTAAGATATTGCCAATGCTTTTGTCATTGCTGTCACATAACCCAACTAAGACCTGCATTTTTTCATGGCTTCTTTTTAGATCTTTACTTTTAAGAGAAAATGCTGTTGATCAAAATCTCATTTATGTAATACAGAGTCATTTACACCTTTCCTTTTATTGGTACTTACAAAAACCACTGATGATAATTTATTTCTGGGGCTACTGTGTTACAGTGGACTTTCGTCTTACTTTCTGTGAAAGGACTCAGAAACTGGTACTGGTATTGTTGTCTATTCACCTAAGTAAGATAGATAGATAGATAGATAGATAGATAGATAGATAGATAGATAGATAGATAGATAGACAGACAGAGACAGACAGACAGACAGATAGACAAAGAGATGATAGATAATATAGATGATATTTTAAATGCTGACACTTCTCTGACTTGCATAGACCTAGTAAGAGAATTTAGAACTTGTAGTATACAAAATCAAAAGAAAAACAAAATATGAATTTCTACATATGAGAGCTGGGGAGATAGCTCAGTGGAATAAATGCTTGCTTGGCAAGTGCCAAGTACTGAGTTCAATCCTTGCCACCACCAATAAAATAATTTTCTACATACAAACAAGGAACATGTAAAACCCAAAATTTTAAGATGCCATTTTCATAGTAATATGAATTATAATATAATAAATAGAATACTTAGGCATTAGTCTAACAAAATATACTGAGGATTTATTTATTCATTTCTTTTTACATATTTAGTACAGAGTCTACAGGATCTCACTGCATAGACCAGACTTGTAGTGATCCCCCTGTTTCAGTCTTCCAAGTGCTGGGATTACATGTGTGTACCACAAAGCCCAGTCTCAATCGCCATCTCAGCATGTCCCAGGGGTGCAGCTGGCACGGCACCCAGGGATCTAACGCTGCCCACTATTATCCTCAGGATTTATATGATGAACATTACAAAATATACATAAATACAACCAAGAAAACTTAAATAAATGGAGAAACTTTCCAAGTTCAAGGTTTGGAAGATTCAGTACTATAGAGTTACATTCCAGACAAAATGATGTATAGATTTAACAAAATACCAATCCAAATGTCAGAAGACTTTTTGTAGAGGCAGACAAATTTACCATAAAATTTATAGGAGACATCAGAGGGAAGAAGAGCCGTTCAAACAATTTGGACATCTGAAGCAATCACACTGCATGGATGAAAAAAAAGTGACCCTGGCCAAGACACATACAGCATAGGTCGGTGGGGCAGAAGGGAGACTCCAGAAAGAAGCCCCAAGAAGTGTGGCCACTTTATTCTGACAAAGTTGCAAAAATTACCTATTTGAAAAGAGAAAGATATTTCAACAAGTGATGCAGGAGAATCTGGAAAGCTATACATAGACAAATATGGACCTAGAGCTAAACTTCATAATTTCTTAAAAACTTAACTCCAAATGGGTTGTAGATCTAGATAAAAACATAAGCATGTATAAAATTTAACTGGAAGTTTTCATGCTTAGTGTGGACTAAGTGGTTTGAAAAATGACACCCCAGTAGCATGAGCTATAAAAATTTTGTATTTTAGTTTTTGGCTTTGTCAGAGCAGCATCTAGGCCATGTAAAATAAGCTACAGATTAACAGATTATTTCTGTAAATCATGCATGTAACATGTGATATAGTCTGTGTCTATATCTGTATCTAAACCTATTGCTATATCAGAAAATTTTTTAGAAAACTGTAATTGAAAATAATAAAACTACTCAATTTTAATATAAGAATATTATACTTAAATAGATACTTTAACATAAAGTATATAAGGATGATATATAGACACATGATACCAGACATCCAATATCATTAGCCACTAATGAAATGCAAGTTAAAATCATGAAATATTACCACATACCTTTCAGATTCCACAGAAAGTGTAAATGAAAACATACTAGTACAATTAACACATGCATCTATTTTTACCAGAATGCACAGCAGTACAAAAACATTGGCAAATGGTTTGGTAATTTCTTATCAAATGAAACACAAATTGAACCACAACTTAGCCATTGGATATTTAGAGATATTATAACATTTAGCCATGTGAAATCAGTATTATGACTGTCCTTAGCAGTTTTTATTAATAGACCAGAAGTAGAAGAAAACCTCTTTTTCTCTTCTTTTCTGTGAATGTGCCTCAGGTACTTTTTTTTTTATTAATGAGACAAAAACCTACAAGGTAAAGGAGGAAAGACTTATTTCTGCTCACAGTTTTCAGAGGTTTCCACCCATGGTGGGCTGGTTCCAAGGCAGGTTGATATGGCCGGATGGGTGGGAGGGCAGGCAGAAAGATGCAACAAACCTGCTCCCCATCTTTCACTTCACATTCAATCCAGTCTTCAGTCCTTTGGGCTGGTGCCAGCACACCCAGGGTGGGGCTTCCCCTTATCCACATCAAGAGGAGTGTTCCAATTCTCTAATACACATTCACACAGTCTAGATCAAAGCCCCTCTGGAAAACCCCCCACTATAAATGCAGGAAGATTGTGGAGACAAGCTGTAACAGAATGATGAATCTGATTTATTAATATGGTGCACTACTCTTCAGCAATTAAATGATCAGACTTCTAATAATGTACAACATATTGAATAATTCTCAAAGTTGACACAGTCAGTGAAAGAAGGTCATGAAAATAGTACATAGCAAATGACTTCATTGCTGTAACACTGTCAAAAATCACAATACTATGACAACGGAGAACATTTCATTGGTTTCCATGGTTTTGTATTGTGGGGAGTGGATGTACAAAAGAAAAGAATTTTGATGAGACAGTGGAACTGTATTCTGGTTAGAGGATACACGAATGTCTAAATATGCTAGAATTCATAGGTCCTTACTTAAAAGAAAAGGGAAACCAGTCTCACTGTATGATAACTTAAAATATCAAATTTTAAAATATTTATAAAAGTGATTTTTCATGATATAAAGCAACAGACAAAAATAGGGAATGGGCAAAAATGAAAATGATGGCAATGTCGAAGCTCATTTTTACTGACTACTCATTCATTGGCGGATCAGTGAATTATTCATGTTTCTTCAAGGGAATTCCTGCCTTTCTTGATTGCCCTATTGCTCATCTTCCTTTCCTCTCTTAGATACCACCACCCTCTCTCACCCTCCCTTTTGCTTCTCAACCTCCTATCTCCATTCCTCCTTCCTTCATTCTCACATTACATTGCTTTTGAGAGACTTCGAGGATCTGTCCAGTGGGATGCGTACTGCATAGCAAGCAACCATCCACCAGCTATCTTGTCTCATGCAGGCAGCAATTCCTGAGTGATAAAAGTATGTGAAAGATTATTTCCCTTTTGCTTGCTGCTCTTCCTGCCTTCCTCCCTCTCCCATCCCCCCCTTCTCTCCTCCTCCCTTCCCTCCTTCCTTCTTTCCTGCCATGCCTCTTTCTTTCCTTCTTTTCTTGTATCTCTGCTCAAATTCTGCTTTTCAATGCTTTTATCCTTTCTTTCATTTTTCTCTTTTTTTAGTCATCATTTACTCTTTCTTGTTTTCTTTTATTTCTTTGGCTCATGGACATTGGTACCAACTGCACCTCAAATAATAATAAAAATTTGCCATAACTTCAGTAGACATAACCAGAAAGTTTGTGAAAATGGCTGCATAACAAATGGGCTCAATGTGATTAGTTTCAAAAGTTAAATGATAGGTGGTATGTCACTACCGAAAGAGAACAGGGTTTAGTAAAAGATGAGGAGGATCGGGAAAATATGCGAACCTGATGATATCAACTTCAGAATTTAAAATTAATAGTATGGATTGTAAACTAAGGGTGAGGCATTTTAAAACTTTTAATTTCACTGATTAATCTATCATTGATTCAATACTGCAAAAAGATCTATCGTTGATGTTTCATATATATATATATATATATATATATATATATATATATATATATATATATATATATATATATATATATATATATATATATATATATATATATATATATATATATATATATGAAAATCATTTGGTATATGAATATATATATATATATATTCATATACCAAATGATTTGCTAAGTTAATTTTTTTCTTTTTCTTTCTTTCTTTCTTTTGTTTTTTTGGCAGAACTGGGGATTGAACTCTGGCCCTTGCACTGGCTGAGTTCTCTCCTTAGGCCCTAAATTTTCATTCTTGTGCTTTTCCTCTTTGCTTCTCCTCCTTAGTTTACCATCTGTAAACCTTGATCTTAATTTCTCTGAAATAGCTCATGGATGTGTACTCTGTTTTCTAAAGAGAAATACTGTGGAAAGAGATAAACCATACAGTCTTTAAAAGATTTTGGAAACTGGGGATGGTGGTGCACGCCTGTAATCACAGCATTCTGGGAAGGCAGGATAGAACAGTTTGAGGCTGCCTTGGACAACTTAGCAATATAGAGAGAACTTGCCCTAAAATAAAATAATAATATAGGCTCAAGAATTTTTCCAGTGTGAAGACTTTGGATTAAATCCTCATTAAAGGGGGGCAGAGGCTTAGGTAGGGATTCAAGTGATTTTTTTTAATAAATGAAAATTTCCTGATACATGTAAATATATAAGATATTGTCATATCTTTTAGATATGACAATGTGAACTATAAGCATCTTTTTTCTTACCTAAGGGTAGGTATTAAAGGCACAGGTAGACAACATAATCAAGTGAATATTAATTTTTTAAAGAAGCATTCATTATAAGGAAAGAAAAAAATTGCATAAAGAAAAGGTCAAAGTAACATTTCAATTATTTGAGTGGGTAGCATAAAGGCATATTGATTACTACATGTGCATTTGGGTCACTGGAAAAGGTACCTGTTTCAGAGTCAGTTTAATAATTCAAAGATTGGTACTATTTTCTCCAGGGTAAAGAACTAATTTTCAACATCTAATAATTGAAAGAAAGCTTACAGGTCATGGTGTCATAGAAAATTTCATTCTCACACTAATAGTTTGATGCTGCATAATGACTCCAGCTCCATGAACTCGACCTCTGTCTGCATTATAAGCACAGTGAAACACCTCACATGTAGCATATGGATTGGAGGAGGAATCTGTGGATTTTTTGTACTTAACAAAAGCTTTGTTCTTGGTATGTATTTGTCTCACAGACTGACCACATTGATTCTAAGGACTTTGTACCTGTACATAATATGTCTTAATTTCTTCGTTCCCCATTGCCCTCCCCTACCTTCAACTACTCTTTCCTCTCTCATTTGAAACTGGAAGCGAGTGTTCAAATATGAATGGGAGTGAAAAAGAGGAGAGAGAAAAGGTAAAAGGAAATTTGAGATTTTTTTTAATCTTTCACAGTTCATTTAACCATGCTGAGTCCATTAGGAAGAGCATTTAGAAATTCACATTCATCTCAATTTCATATGCATTCTCTTTATGAAATCTGTATGCCGGACTGATACTTCTTTTTCTGTCAGATTATTACTCTTCTACTTACGGTATCTCTATGCAAGAGAGACAGCTTAAAGGTAGAATGTGACTGTAAATTAAAAGGAGAATGGCAGATTTTTCACTCTAAAGATTCCAAGTGAGTAGAGTATTAGAATTTAAAAACATTCATTTGGTGAATAAAAATATATAATATGCGTACAATTCATTTATTCATTCATTCATCACTTATTTCCTAGATCCAATTTACTTATTGTCTTCCCATAAGACACGTATCTTAATATCTGTACAATTATTTGAAAATATTTTGGAGCGGTGTGAAGAGGAAGCGAGGATGACCCCCCAGGCCACCCAAAGCTGCATAATGCTGCTTCTCATGTTTAACGCCTGAGACCCTCTGCCGTAGCCACCGCGCCCAAGACAAAGGCTGAAGGGAATGCTAAAGGTGATAAAGCCAAGGTGAAGGGTGAACCACAGAGAAGATCTGCAAGGCTGTCTGCTAAACCAGCTCCTCCAAAGCCAGTGCTCAAGCCTAAAAAAGCCCCTGAAAAGAAGAGAGAGAAGGTACTAAGGGGAAAAACTGATGCCAGGAAGGATGGGACTAACCCCACTGAAAATGGAGCTGCCAAAACAGAACAGGCACAAAAAGCTGAGGGTGCTGGAGATGCCAAGTGAAATGTGTACATTTTTGACAACTGTGTAATTCTGATGACTGTACAGTTTGAAACACTATTTTCTCTCAAGTTTTATAAAAATGCAGAATTTTGTTTTACTTTTTTTTTAAGTTACATTGTTAGCTCACAGAACAGTTCATTGATGTTTTGTGGGAAGGAGCATACATCAGTAGCGCAATGTCTCCAAAGCTGGATTGATGTATGGAAGGCATGTTTCCCTGCTGGTTTTGAGGGACTTTCTCTTGGCTCTGAAGAGGAGGAATTCCCTGATGTTGACACCTGTGGCCACCTTGGCATAAATGCTTTGTGGTACAGGACAGCTCCCAGTTCGTTTTATGTCCTCTTTTCCTCTACCATCAGCATAGGCTTAACTCTCTTAAGCCCAGAGACTCATTAGGATCTGATTCCCAAAACTGATGTTATCAGTGTGTCAGGCAACCTGGACTTGCTGGTAACATTGAGATGGTGTCCCACAAGAGCAATTGGTTTCTTTTTCTAGACTGTGGATCTTCAGATTGACAATTCTGGCTCTTTCATTTCTTAAAAGTCAGGGTCGGCTTGTGAAAGATTGTTAAACAACATGCTGAATGTGAAATATCAACCCTCACTCTAAATTTTCCCTACTTCAGAGCCTCAAATGAAGACTTCGTTGGATTTTATAGTGGCGTTTTGATTTTTGGCAGTCCATCCAAGAAGGGAGTTTGAAAGTTGTTGTATACTGTTAATGATTGTGTGCCCATTTTCTGACTGAAATTCCATGATTGTTTATGAAAAGCTTCAATAAAACTGGATATAGTTTGGCTTGGAAAAAAATGAAAATAAAAATATCTTTACTCTTGTTACTGTAGCAATTTTATAGACAAAAATTTTTGATGAATTTTTGAATACATTTTGGATATATTTGATGTAAATGGAAGCACACAAATTAGAACAAATCAATGAATTAAAAAGCACCAACAAAAACACTAGTAAATATAGTATTGCTTAGCTCAAGCCAAGAAGATTTTTTTTTTTGTATTTTTAGGCCATGGTCTATAGGGTCTACATGGTCTCACTGTACAGAACAGAGTCACAGTGAACCTCTTGTTTATAGCCAAGAGGTGGGATTGCAGGCATGTGCCACTATGCCCAATTTTAATTGCCATCTCAGTGCACCTAGTGGGCAGGATCAGCACAACAGGCACAGGGATCAAGTGCATCTGGCTGAGAAGGCACTTTAGTCTGCTGAGCTATCTGGCCAGCCCCAAGCCACAGAAGATTAATACCCCAGAAATATTTTAGGTGGTACGTTCTAACGCCTACTTCTTATAAATGCAATGTCTATGTGCTTTGTATTAATGTTGACTTGATTTTTTTTTTGTTTTATGAATCAGACAATATATATCCTAGTGGTTTCTTTTATTTAATCAATTTAATTGAATGCCCATGGGTTACATAGAATGACCTTTTGATTTTTATTTTCATTCTTATGTATTCTAGCATAGGCACTTAGTTGTCCAATATGGTATTCACAGGAAAATTATTTTGATTATTTCCAGTTTTTATAGCTGTACATAATACTATCATGAACATGTACACAAATTCATGTAATTTAGGTTTTAGCAATATAGAATTACAGGACCATCATATATGAACGTGCTATCTTTTAATAGCTACTGCCAAACACTTTTTCCAAAATATTCAATATAATAAAAACAGTTTAAATCAGTGAAGAAAACATCTGATTGCCATTATTTTTATTAATCCTGAGTATTCTAAATCTGCAAGCCTTGTAGTGACTGTGTGTTAGTACTCGTTATCATGAGTAAGCATCACAAGGAATAAGTGATTATAAGAATAAGAAAATTGAATAAAATAGTTGAAAGGATGAGTGAACCAGAAAAAAAATGAATAGGTAATGTCAAGCATAAGGCATAGAACTCCTAAATGTTTGAAATTTAAGAGATACATGAGACCAGCTAAAAGGTGAAAAGTGATATTTGGTAATTAGGAAGAGAATGAAAGACAAAGGGACCTTAATGAATAAAAGAGAACTTAATAATGAAATTTCTAAAGCAAGTGAAAAGCATCAACTCATACACTTAAAAAGTACTAATTCTTAACTGGATTAGTATGATAATAGCATAACTGTGATATGTCAAATTGGAGTAAGAAAATGCTTTGCAGATTAGTAAACCAAGGGGTTTTTGGTCTGTCCATGAAGGGTTGAGATTTAGTCTAAGAACCTGAGGAAGAAGGATCCATCCTATTTGTTGGAGACAACAACCAATGGACTTGTAAGATGGATTGAATGAAAAGGCAAGAAGAAGCCATTAAACTTGTTGTAGATCCTCAGTTTTTAAAAAAGTAATCTGAAGTTTTTAAAAAAAAATATACAACAACACCCTTGCAAATAAATTGAGGATGATAATCACAAAAGAGTGAGATCCAGTAATTTGGGATATATGTATTTGGTAGGAATCTGAGTAGGCTTAAGACACTGAACTCCTAAATTCCGATGATATTATTTCACCAGAGGAAGATATTTGCCCACATTTAATGACAGTGACATTCCACCCCCACCCTATGATGTCAGCCTGTCCACCTCTGCCTGAAGAAACTAATACTGTTTTCCCCATGGAAGATTAATGCTCTTCACTGATGGAATTTCCAAGAAAAACAATGCTTATTCTCTTCAGGAGCTACCCTCACCACTCATCTTTTGCCTTTGGGCCTATATAAATCAAGTCAAATTTTAGAGTGCTTCCGAAGGTACAGTACCCAGAGACTCATGAGGAAGTACAAGTACTCCAGAAGAATTTAATGAATTTTCAAGTGCTTAGAATGAGAGGACTGGGGAAGGCATTGGAGGATTTTAAGAGAATGGGATAATAGTAAAAAAGATGAATATTGATTATACTGAAATTTTGGGGTCCATTAAGCTGAGATTCTTGGTATAATGTCACAGTGCCTGGTTTACAAAAAAAAATAATAATAATTTAGTTAATATTTTATTTGGTTGGCTGCTTGAAATATGGTTCAAAAGGGAGCCAAATCTGAATCAGTTGCATATACTAGATATTCCTTGGTTTATTATTAATGAGGGCATTCAGTCAGGAAAATGGAAATGCTGCATTGGATTTTCCGGATAAAACCTACTCCTCCTTAATAGAACGATCCGTACAATGCACTAATGCACTAAGAAGCAGATGAGTGATGGGAAGAACAGAATTTCTGAAGAATTCCCTCAATGCTCTTCTCTGTGTGTAAGACCTTAAATGACAGCCACAGTCTCTTACTTGGGAAATTTAAATATCATAGCTATAATTTGGTCCCTGGATGGCAGCGAACAAGTGGCGATATTCAACCGCTAGTCAAAGGCAATATTGGTGCATTTACCTTGTAGGACATTACAAGCAAAGATATGTCAGACTGAAAAGTGCACATTTATGGAACTTCTCAGTTAATCATTGTTTCCAGAAGTGACATAGATAGGTTGCCTACTAAAATTTTATTGAATTTACATGAACAGAAAAATCTTTAGGGGAAATGAACAGAATTCTACCTCAAATTTTGGATATATAAGATGGCTCCACAATCAATTTTCAAACTTGAGCCTCGTTACAGATTCAGGACACCTGCAAAAACAGGAGGCAAGAGAAGACCATGGGACACTAATGAAAATTATATTGAACTTATTCCTCCTATCCTTCTCAGATAGTTTTTTTCTAGAGTAGTATATATCATGGAAAATGAAATTACTAAACATTTTTAAACTACTATAGGCTAGCTCTGAACTGAACTGTGATTCTAGAAAATTCTGATTCTCCTCTAAGAATAGGTGTCTATGTTCTAACTCACAGTGGGTCAAGTACATCTCTGAATCCAACTTGTGCTAAGTTTTCCAATTCCAGAACCCACTATAGGAGCAGATGTAATTAATAGGTGGAAGAATGCCCACACTGGTCCACTGGCCTGAACAATGAGAGCTATTATGATAGGAAAACCCAAATGGAAAGATTAGCATTGCCTTTTCTTAGGAAAACAAATCAAAAGTAATATTTCATCCCCACAAAGTTTGAGGTTTAATACCACTAAGAATTTGAAATATACAGCCTTGCGATCCCCACTGTGACAAGTAATTTTAATACATCAATTTCATTTGATTACAAAATGCATATCAAACCAGTAGAGCATATTTCTGAATGAGTCTGAAGGCGCCATGGAGGCTTAGATTCTTTGATACTTTGCCTATTTCACCCCAACACTGTACCTTTGTTCTTCTTTCCAGTGGCCATCAGGTATATACATTTGCTCCATTGTGCCCTTTCACTCAGATGCTTCAACCTTGAAGCCTACTGAATATGGAGCAAATCTCCTTAAAATGTAAGCAAACTTAAACTTCTCCTCTGTTACACTGAATAAGTCAGGTGTTGCCACCATAAATGAGAAACTGACTAATCCAGAACACTGGTACAAAGAGTTGGGTGATTGCTGTGATTGTATCTGACCATGCTTTATTCAATACCTGGAACAAATTTGTAGAAGGGATTGAAAAATGTTTAAAGATACGGGTTAGAAAAACAATATAATACTGTAATCAGAGTCCAGTGGATGCTTCTGATTAGAGTTCAGGAGAAAGAATATTGATAGGAATGTGGACAGCGATGACCTGAGCACAAGTTTTCCCTTGGGATTATGTACTCCCCTGGAATTTGGTTGAGAGATTTGTTTATTGCACTCTGGACATGTTTGTCCATGTCCTGAAACTTAAAAGGAACTGAGATTTAGATTACTACATGGATTAATAATCTGGCAGAGAATATTCCAAGAAAGCCAGACATTCAGCCTAATTCATGTGGACTACTGGCCAAAATTAGCTAGATTTGTGGTGAAAATTGAAGGCAACTGTAAGGAGCATAAATTTGGAAAACTTGAATTTTGGCCTAGAAGGAACTATGTGTAAAATTGAGGACAAAGAAGGTTTGTTTTCTAAGAGTATAGCACTATTAAAAAGAAATCAAGTACTTGGTACTGGGATGAAAAGAAAGGTGGAAACATCTCAAGAATCAGAAAGACGGCACCAGTTCAGCCTCATTAGTGCTAACGTGTTGATTTTCATTTGATAATAGAGCTCCTGGAATGGCTTCTCAAGAAGAATCTCTAGAATATGTTTCCCTAGGTTTCATTTTGCTCTTCAGCCATCTAGTTACCCGGAGTGTGCTGAGGTCATGTTTCAAGGAGGCTTCCTCTGGTAGCACACCTTGGCTTCATGTACATGATGCAGGTTTTATCAGCATGCATAATGCAAAAGTTGTGGATTCAGTGAGGCTTGCATCCAGATTTCAAAGGAAGGATTTGGAGGTCAGGTAAGTGCATAAAGTAGTGGGACAAATTCCAAAGATACAATGGAGATCCCAGGAATGTCGGAGTTCCCAGATCCTGGCATCATAGAATGTGACAGAAGGGAAACTGCAGGCCATGCCTAAGCCAAGCAAAGTTAGAGGTTCTGCAGGCTGCAGTAAGTAATACTATAGGATTGAGCTCTTGAGGCCCTTTGGAACTCAAATTCTAGCATTTTATGTCCAGCTACAGCCCTTCAGGACTTAATATTTGTCTTTCAGTATGTCATTGGTTTGATTGTTGTCTAGCTCCTTATTTTTCTCTTTTAGAACAATCATTTTTACTTTGTGCTTTTTTCATGAGATTACTTATCTTCTTTACACCTTTTACAAAGGTCAGTTTACCTTGAGCATCAGAATAGATTTCGACTTTGTACTTTTGAAAAATGATGAAAAATTGGCGTTTCAGGAAAGGAATTATTGCTCTTCTTGTGTTATGCATGAAGATTGTATAATGCTAGTTGTGACTTTTACCTTGCCATTGTATTTTTTCAAAGAGCAATCACGGTTTAAGGAGGCGTGTGTGTGTGTGTGTGTGTGTGTGTGTGTGTGTGTGTGTGTGTGTTTGACCATTACTGGATTGTGACTGTTCTTCTTGATATATTAGCTTCATTGTATTTAAAAAAAATGCAGACACAATTAAGAGCACACACTTCTGGATCTTCCTGGGCAGATCAAGGAGGTTTGGCTTGGATACTAAATATTGTCATTAACTCATTATTTTCTGATGCAGTTCCTTGGCTTTGCTTCCCAGTGGGCATGAACTAAGCAGTTTTCCTCAATCATGGAGCTGCCTGCTCATTGACTGAAACTCCCTAAAAATGTGAGTTGAACTAAACTTCCCCTCATTTACCCATGGGTTTAGGTATCGTACCACAGGAAGGGGAAAATTGATTAGAATACAACCACATCATGTTTAACTCTCTTTTTTGGCCTGTTCATAAGGCAGATGGATCTTAGAAAATGCTGTTTGATTTCCATTAGCTTAATCAGGTGGTGATACTAATTGTGTCTAATTTACCAAATGTGGGTTCCTTGCTTGAGCAGCTTAACCCATCTCATAGTACCTGCTATGAGGCTATTGTTTTGGAAGGTGTCTTATCCATAAAGCCCACCAGAACAATTTTATTTCAGTTGGAAAATCCAGTAATATACCTTCACTGTCCTCTCTGGGGTATATCAACTGTTCAGACTTATGGCACAAGCCAATTTACAGGGGTCTTGATTTTATTTCTCTTCCAAATGATTTCACATTGGTCAATTACATTGATGATATTATATTAATTGGACCAAGAAAGCAAAAAAGTAATGGATATTTGGTAAAATGTTTATGTACTACAGGACAAAAAATAAAGGCAAATTAAATTCTAACACATCTATTTCGTTGAAATTTGTGGGAGTCTATTGGTGCAAGGTATGCAGAAATGTCTCTTCTAAAGTAAAAGATCAATTCTTGCATGTGGTACTTCCTACAATCAAGAATAAATGCCATGCCTACCGTGTCTATTGATATTTTGAAGACAATACATTCCTCACTGGGATGTGTTTCTCTAGCCCATTTGCTGAATGAACAACCACATCTTTTCAGTATATCCATGATGGGCTGTGCTGAAGTAAAATCTTCACAATTTGTAGATCTTTAAGCAGCTGACCAAGTCAGACATTTGGATGCAAAGAAGAAATGGTCAAATACAGAGTCTGTAGTGACTCGTGGGCCATCACTAATGGTCTGGTTAGGTAGTCTGGGATTTGAAAGAAATATGACTGGAACATAGATAACGAAGATATTTGTGAAATAAGTATATGGATGAACCTCTCATATGTGGGCAAAATGTGAAGATATTTGTGTCCTACATAAATGTTCACTAAAAGGCATCCTAATTAGAGGACTTAAATTAGAATACAAGTGGATAAAATTGTACATTATGTTCATTGCCATTAGTTTATTCCCTCAGCCAACTTTGTCAGTGGCCAAAAGGCTCATGAACAAAATGCTCATGGTAGCAGGGATGATACTTATGTTCAGCAATGTGGACCATCACACACCAGGGCTAACTTGGCTCCAACCACTGCTGAATGTTCAAATCTGCTAGGACCAGAAGCTATCACTCAGTCTGTGCTGTGGAAGCATTTCTTGATATAAGGAGCCTGTGACCTGATGTGAGACTGATTATATGGGACTTTTTTCATCATGGAAAGGATGGTATTTTGTCCTTATTGCGTTCATCTTCTTCCTTCTTTTGGGTGTATACCTTCCCTATACATAATTCTTCTGATGAAACTATCACCAATGGTCTGAAAGAATGGATCACTCAGTCTCATGTTATTTCATAAAAAAATTACTTCTTACTGAATAATGAACTCCATGGCCAAAGAAGTGGGGCAATGTAATTCATTGGTATTTATCATGTTCATCATCATGCAGAAGTAGCTGGATTTGTTGAATGGGGGATGATATTTTTGAATTCAGTTGCATTGTAGCTAGTTGACAACACTTAGCAATGTGAAGCAGGACTCTCCAGAAGGCTGTGTATGGTCTGAGTTATAATTAAAAATGGTATTTTTTCACTAATATCCAGGATTCATGGGTCTAGAAATCAAAGAGTGGAAATAGGCATGCCACCACTCATTGTTAGCCCCAGTTACCCACTTCCAGAATTCTTGTTTCCTGTTCCAATGTCCCAGTGGCAAAAGCCTCCTGGACTAGTGTTGTTAGTTCCAGAATGGGGAAGGCTCATACAGGAGACACCACAATGATTCCATTTGATTGGAATCTAATACCACTTCTTAGATGTTTTGGCTCCTAAAAGGGGTGGTATGGCATTAGAGGCTGTGAATGATCCTGAGTATCAATGGAAATTGGACAACCATTCTACAATGCAGGTGGTAAATAATATCTTTGGAGTTCAGGATATGGCTTAGTGTGTATTTTAGTAACATACTGTCTGTTATGAAGGTCAAAGGAAAAGTAAAACAACTCAACCAAGGGAGAATGATAATAGTCAAGAATTTTCAGTGAGTAAGGTAAGGTCACTTTTCAGGTAAAAATTCAAGACCCTCTGATGCATGAAGTGAATAATGTAGTTACAAAAGGTAGTTATTGACACTATGACTATGTGCTGATTTATAGCAATGAGACTTTTAACTGTCAGAATATTGCTTGTTTTGTTAATAAAAATAGCAAGCAGGTATTGTTTTTGTGTAACATAATGTTGATAGATTTAACATCAATATGTATATATTATTAAATATATTTTAACACTTAAGGCATAGAATACTTAGAAAAAATGAACATCACAGAAAGAAAAATTTTGCCTTCTATTCTGGAGAAGGAACTAATGAATTTCCATTTGTACATGGGACTATTGTTTCATGTTATCCCTAAATATGAGCTTGCTATATTATTTGAAGATTGAGTATGGTCTAAGGAAACATGCCTGTTTGCCAAGATGCTAAGTGTGGGCTGTGACTGTTACTTATGAGGTGTCAATGTGACTGAGGAAACACAACACTTAACGGATTAGTAAAGCACAGTTCTAGATGTTTCTGTGAGTGATATATTTGTAAGCCAGTAAGCTTTATTCCTGGGTCAGAATACAATAAAATAAACAAAAGAAAAGAAAAGAAGAAATGAATCTGTCTGATTTTTATAAGAGATGCCAAAAAGAAAACAATAAAATGGATACAGAATTTCTAAACAAGATGCTAGTATATCAACAATGGTTATTATAGCCATATCGCTAACCTCACACTGCAAGATGGCCTTAGCTGCCACTTGTTGCGGTTGGAGATCA
Organism: Ctenomys sociabilis; assembly: GCA_004027165.1. Classification (NCBI taxonomy): domain Eukaryota; kingdom Metazoa; phylum Chordata; class Mammalia; order Rodentia; family Ctenomyidae; genus Ctenomys; species Ctenomys sociabilis. The sequence continues at coordinate 14,503 of PVKA01013498.1, read as the reverse complement.
GCCTCCGTGTTTCCAGTTCCTTAGGCCTTGCAGGGCAGATTCGTACATGTGCCTCTCTAGTGAACTTGCAGGCCTTCGTGTGACCCTACACTGTGGCTATGTTCTTGACCCTTCTTCTGTGCCTTGCATCTCCTTGGATTGATCAGTTGCTTGATCCTCCAGCTCTTCAGCACGCACAGGGACTTTGTCAATTAGTGAACATATGATTTTTTTATTCCCACCTAATTAACAAATCATACATCTTACATTGATTCTGTCCCACTAAAGAAAATATATTCCTTAATTTTAAGAAGCTGTATTTATGAGGCCTAGAATGGTAATCTAATTCATATAAATTCTTTATGATCAATAACTTCATCTTACTATCTAGTGGATTTATGCCCTACTTTTATTATGTTTTTCTCCTAGATTTAATTTCTTATTTTGGTTTGATTTTTTTTTGATTAAGTATCAGAAGAAATTGCACATAAACATTACAGCAGCTGGATGGAATTATCTCCTTCAGATTAAATCTACATAGCTCTAGTACACTACTATTTTAGGGGACACATCATACTAATGCATTTAGAAAGCCTAGCTATTGACTTCTGTTTTCAATGAGCATCACCTACCACCTTGAAGTTTGTAAATATTTAAAGTTACTTAGAAAATCAGATTTGTTTTTGGTGGTACCATTGATTGAACTCAGGATCTTGCACTTGCCAGGCAAGCACTTATTCCACTGAGCTATCTCCCTGGCCCAGAAAATCAGACTTTTTGATCAATTGTTTTGGACTTTTTCCTGGAAAAGAGAAAGTAGTGTAGCATGAAGTAGAAATAAATCTTTTCAGGATTAACTGAAAGCTGAAAAACTTGTAGCATGTTTGCCAGATAATTTCTCATTGAGAAATCAACATTTAACAAGTGGAAAGATTAAGTTAAAGGACATACTTTTAAGAGAACATCCAAACTTATAAAATACTGGTGTTTAGCACTAATGAAGTGTTATTTTAAAAATATATTTTAAAAAAGTAGATAGAAAAAGAAATCAGATCTATTCAGTGAGACTTTGTAGACCATGTAAACCTTATCCTGAAATACAAAAAAAAAAGGAAAGAGAGAGAGCAAAAAAAGAAGGAAAGAAAGAACAAAAGAAAAGAAAGAAAGGAAGAAAATACAAGCCAAAAGAAACATAAAGCCAAATTATGATCCAAAAAAATATTTCCAGCCCTGCAGAAAAACTTAGATGTAAATTATGATCTAATAAAACTTTCTCCAGTTCTACAGGAAAGTGGATCAATTGCATCTATGGTCAGAGCACTCGTCTGGACTAACATAAATGTAAACTTTTGTTCCTTTGGCAAGAAATTAAGAAAAATACAGTAAGCGTGCTTTGAGAGAAAGAAGACAGAAAATAAGAGTATAAGTTATTTTCTTTTTAAAATTTGAGCTAACCAATATCCTGTAATTCACAGAACACTGATGTGCCCAGTAAATGTGTAAGAGAAACAAATGCAGATCTAGTGAATTCTAAAGGAATTTCTATGACATAAACAAGAAAAGCTTGTGCTGCAAAATGTAAACGTGTACATTCTTGAATTCTAAATCTATTCCATTAACTTTAGAGTCAGAAATCTTAATAGAATGCAAGAAACATTAAAACAATGATCTATTTTCGTTTACAGATACTTTAGTCTACTCCACCTACATATTAAATCTGGGTATTAGTAATGTTACTGAACAACATGTTAATATTTCCAAATCTTTTGAAAAATCTTTTTGGTTAGCAGAAAGCTCTCAATGTATTTATTAATAACAGGTTACAAGAAAAAATGTTTAAAAGATACACTAAATCATATAACTAAACTATGAAAATGCACTAATATATACATGTGCATTTTATAAATCAAATTATCTACCGAACTAATGCAAATAAATTCAATGAATAAAGTAGAATTAATGATCACATGAGTTATCAATAGTTTTTAAATTTAACTGGATTTCATAAAATTGATTTCAGGAATTCTGTGTATTATTTCTAAATTTATCTATTTATCTGTCTGACTAGTTATTTTCAATCTGAGAAAAAGAATAAGATGAAGAGCTGCACTAATTCATCAGTGAAAGAAACAGCATGAAGTATCCTATTCTGGAAAGTCTGTATTACACAGGCCAAGAACTTGTTTGAGGCTGTGGGGCTTGGGTGGCCAAAAGATGGTAACCTAGCAACAATCCCTCCTCCTAAGTCTCTTGCTTCAAGAGCCAGATGGATACGTCATCAAGTTGATTTCTAGTTTGTAGGATCAAAAAATGAACAATCCAATATTGTGGTAGGGTGCAATTCTCAATCATAAGAAACTTACAGGGTCTCCTATGTACAGGGTCCACTTTTCATCTAGGGATACAGAAGCTTATTTAAATAGGTGAATAATGATTAAAGAGCTGTTCATCTGACAAAGGTGAGGAAAATGCAAATTTTGATTAATAAGAGTTATTTCAGTTTATTGAGGAAGTAAGTAATCAAGTAGTCATTATAGTTGTACTAGCTCTGTGGAAGAAATAATCATTTTTGCAATGTGTCCTCAAAACTGAGACAACTAACAGCAGGTTGGTTACTAAACCATAGTCTAAATAATCAGAATGGGTTTGAGGCAACATTTTGCCATCTGAAGGTATAATTAATGAGACGCTAATGTATATATATAACATATATGTAATATGCTGATGTTTATAACAAAAACATTTAACCATATGTTAGCAAGCGCAACTAGAAAACACACACAGTCACAAAGCACACACTATGTATTTGGTCTTCCTCAAAAGGCATCACACATAAATGACAGCCTGTCTTTCCTCTATGAATGCTTACTCCTTGGGACAAATACTACCAGGTGCACGCACAACTGAGTGAGCAGGTGATCTGAATGAGGCAGTGTGATAAAGAGGCGATCACAAACTCTGCCAATGGAAGGATTAAATGCAGCAAATTAGTTTGTGTGTTTTCATAGCACAAAGATGTATCAGATAAAAAAATCTGTTAGAAGAATACTAAAAATGCCAAGTGTGTAGGAGCAACCAGAAAGGAGAGGGAAAGAAGAGACTGTGGTTTATAAAATTTTCCATGATGCAAAGGACTCAAGCCAATTTCTCCCCAGACACAGCTCTGACGCCCAGGGTGGCTGCTTGCCAATGTGCAGGAAGCTGCCACTCTGTACAGTAGCTTTCAGAGACTTCCCCAGGGTCCCCTTCTCCCTTATCGTAACACACTGTGAGTGTCATTTCCTCACTGAGCTAGAGCAATGGAGTTCTTTGTGGAGCACTAAGTGACTAAGTCACAGCCTGAGTTCTCTTCTTTATGAACGTTCTCAGCTTTTTTTGAGAGGCATACTCTTTGGTCATCACTGCAAGAGAATGTCCGTCAGAAAAAAAAAGAATGTTTTCCTTTACAGCAGCCAATAATAAATAATGCTGTTTTAGATTTTGACCTGATTCTTGTAATTGTTTTTCACAGATCTTTTAGAAGTCAGGGCCTTGGATCATATGTATCATTCCAGAGCCGGTCTTATTACTCTGCACACAGAAGAGATTCTGCCCATCTGTTCCTAAGTACTTTAGCTGGTCATCTGGCAGATTTCAATGAGTAGATACCAGTAGGAACACCGCATTTGCAAAGTATTTATCCTAAAGGTTACCAGAACATAAAGCATTATGGTAGGATTTGCTTATACCCTGTCATATAGATAATGTTAAGTGAATTTTCTATAACTATTAACAATATACATAAAATATTTTAAATAATAATTTAGGAAACAAGAAAACACAATTTCACGTTTTATAATGGGTCATTTGATACAGAAATTTTAATTATTCTTTTTTAAAATTACCTCTTCAAATTGTATTATTCATGCTTTTTTGCTCATCTAGCTCATCAGGGGATTTTTGTACTAAGAACTGAGAAGGATTAATTTCAGGGTCCATCTCCATGTGTCTCTGAGACCCCAAGGATAGCAAGCTAATATTTAGAAGTCCAACAGTTAAAATAACTGATGAGTGTGTGCTGAATCCTCAGAAGAGGAGGGAGGAAGCTAGGAGGGCGAGAAGGAGAGGCTTAGCGGGGTGGGTGGGGGTGCGGATTTCAGCCCTGTAGCGTCAGGATTGCGTCAATTCGGGTTTCAGCCACGTCTGGAGTCTCAGAGACGAGCTTTTCAGAAGAGCCAAAACAGGAACAGCAGTGGCAAATCACTGTGCGAGGGCGAGTGGACCTCCCTCTCTGCCTCCTCCCTGTTCCAGACGCAGGTCCCCTGGGCTCTGCGCTGTTGTTTTCAGCACTCGGAAAAGCGGCGCTTCAGATCCAGGCAAGTGAATCAAGCCAGGGAGTTTTCCGTTCAGCACCTCGGACAGAGCACGCAGCAAAAAAATGGCTCCGATCTCTACCAGCCGGGAAGATTTTGGTAAGCAAGTTACTCAACTTACAGCTGCGGTTGTGCCTTGATTACTCCAAGGTGAACTGTGGGTTTTTTCCCCCCCTGTTAGATGTTGAATACAGATTTAAGGTAGTTAATTTGAAAGAAAAGTCCGAACAGTAATCAGTTTATCGGGGCTTAGTTCTGTGTTCTATCCCTTTCTTGCTATCTTTTTCTATAAATTGCATTCTGTTTGGGCGATTTTTACCCTGCAGAAGTTCCCCTAGCGCAGGTAGCTCTGTAAATTGCAGCATGAGGTGAGTTAAGGAAAAGGCTTCTGTTGTTCGCATGCTGGTTTCATGAAATTTGTAGGCGACTCTGATTTGTAGGAAATCTCTATTTTATTAGGAGGAGGGAAATATGTCTGTGGTTACATAAGAGTTTAGTCTGGCACAAAATAACTTCTATACCGAGGGTTTGAAAGAAACACTTCATTAGAGAATATACCACATATTTCATTCTGGTGAGATAACAGAAGCTGGAGAGAGAAGAAAGCATTGCAAGATACACAGCTTACTGAAAGCTGCTGGAAACTTGAGCTGGGGCTGCTGTTCTCCAGTTTAGTTTTCCTTTTCTTATACTTAATGCTTGACTCCAGAGATCTCTACCTATATTTCAAATTGCATGCACTTTGTAGAATAAATAAATAGTATTTTAGATCCAATTATATGTCAAAGGCCAGATCTCACAAATATCTGTTAAAAGCAGTTTAGTCTTCAAAGTTAGATATATGGATGAGTAATAATGAATACTATTAAAATAAATACAGTGACTGTGATCCTTGCTCTCAAAAGCTGAAGCCTTTATTGGTAGGGAATATGGTAGTTGCAGTTCATTCCACTATACCTTGAATGCTTTTTTTCATTTGATGTAGGGATTAAGTAGAAGGAATCTGTTATCTTATTTGCATAAGCATGTTGTTTTCACCTCTTTTCATTTAGGCGATTGGGCTGATTTTCTTGATATTTCTATTCAGTTTTTAATTTGAAATCAGAACAATTTATGCACTTAGACATATCCAGAGACTGTACTAGTGAAAATATGGTTTAGCATGGGCTATCAGTGTACTTAGATGAGATTTAATTTTCAGTTGCTTTTATTGTTCTTCTCACATTTCCTGAAAAATTACCACTGTTTATGACAGCTTGTGCTTCCTGACTGTACTTGATCAGTCTAGAAAGGGGACATGCCTGTTTTCCTACAAAGACTTAAATTGAAGGGAAAACCGAAGAGGTAACACTAAGTTTAACTGAAACTGTATGTGTATATGCATATATATATATATATATATATATATATATATATATGCCTTCCAGTCTATTTTATCTTTAGATGTTTCATTTATTTGCCATCATCAAACTACAGAAATTTTATTTAAACATTTTTGCTTTTGATCTCATCTATATATTTATTACTCATTGAATTCTGTATTCTTTGACATCAGTGTTTGCCTTTACCAAATAGATAGGCAAAATCTTTTGGTGGGTAGGGTAGTAGGGGTGACAAAAGATTGGTCTTCCTGAAGTTAAACAACTTTTAACCCTTGGGTGACTCTGATTTTTAATATTATAATTCACTTTTTAAAATAAAATGAGTTAGGGGCTGGGAAGATAGCTCAGTGGCATAAGTACCTGCCTGGCAAGCACAAGGTCCTGAGTTCAATCCCTGGCACTAAAATAAAATAAAATAAAATAAAATAAAATAAAATAAAATTATACAAAAATGAAATATAATAAAATGAGTTAAAATAGGGTGAATGTAGGAAATATTACATTAGTGTGTTTACTTTATGTTTGGTATTACTCAACTGATGTGCTTCGTCCAGATGAAGCAATGCTGCTTTACTTACACAATGTTAATGTTTGGCTTGAGAAATATGCTTACACTTGAAATATGATAAACTTAATGTATAATCAATATCACTTATTGTCAGTGATTTAATGTGTCCTCAGTCAAGAAAATAATGCCAATTTCAATTTGCTTACCACTTGCACGTGGAAATGTGCTAGGGGAATTTAGATATGGATAGAAATGAACTCTAAATTATCTCTACTCATTGTTCTTACTATATTGTTATGGAATGGCTTATTTATAATCATTCCTCTGCTTTTGTTTTATTTAAATTAAATTATATTTTCCATAACACAATGTTTGAGAAATATTGGGTTTATACAAAAGATACTATAATACTAAAAATTATTTAATATTGGCATCCTGCTTGATTTGTTTCTTGTTCTTTTGCCCTCTACTATATGTACATTTCTTTTATAACTGTTCCAAAATAAGGATGAAAAATTTTAATGAACTGGTGACAATGGAAGATGATAGCTCATTTAAAAAAAAAAGTGTGATCCGGTGAGTCATTAACTGCTTAAAACTTGAGTAAACAAAATAGTATAAACATTGTAAAATTTCTCAGTGCTTAGAGAATATCCATTTAATGTTCCACATACAGTATGGAGTGATATATTGCAAAGCTTCAAAATATCAGTGAAAAAGCAATACAACCTTTCATGTTGTAGTTATCTCATATTACATAAGAAAACAAAGATAAATCAAGGCTATTGAACATCCCACTATGTCAGATAGAGGCCCAGCTAAGTCTTTTCATTCTATTTATGAAAAACGACTGAAATAAAGGAGTTTCTGTCATTTTCTTTCTTGTGTATATGTATACCTTAAGGAAATGTGAAATGTGCACAAAACTTAGACCCAGACCTGTTGAGAAGCAATTTAACCCAGTCAGCCTGCAGAAATTATTAGCTCTGTTATACTTTTCCAATAGGCTCATAAGTCCACTCTTCTTCTTTAATGTATGTTACGGGTTGCTTTATTTTCCAGATGAAATCCCTGCAGTGGTGGGGATCTTCAGTGCATTTGGCCTCGTCTTCACAGTCTCTCTCTTTGCATGGATTTGCTGTCAGAGAAAATCATCCAAATCTAACAAGACACCTCCATACAAGTTTGTGCATGTGCTCAAAGGAGTTGATATTTATCCAGAAAACCTAAATAGCAAAAAGAAGTTTGGAGGAGATGACAAACAAGAAGCAAAGAATAAGTCAGCTGTGCCAAAGAATTCACTGCATCTTGATCTAGAGAAGAGAGATCTCAATGGCAATTTTCCCAAAACAAATCCCAAAGCTGGCACTACTTCTGAGCCTGAGAATGGGACCTCAAAGTTCTTTCCAGAAGGAGAGAAAGAAGCAATTTCTCCTGATAGCGTAAAGTCTAGCACTTCCCTTACTTCAGAAGAGAAAGAAGAGAAGCTGGGCACCCTCTTTTTCTCCTTAGAGTACAACTTTGAGAAGAAAGCATTTGTAGTGAACATCAAGGAGGCCCGTGGGTTGCCTGCCATGGATGAGCAGTCTATGACCTCTGACCCATACATCAAAATGACAATCCTCCCAGAGAAGAAGCACAAAGTGAAAACTAGAGTGCTGAGAAAGACCCTGGACCCAGCGTTTGATGAGACGTTCACCTTCTACGGGATCCCCTATACACAGATCCAGGAGCTGGCCTTGCACTTCACCATCTTGAGCTTTGACAGGTTCTCAAGAGATGACACCATTGGAGAAGTGCTTATTCCTCTTGCAGGAATCGAATTGTCTGATGGAAAAATGTTAATGAACAGAGAGATTGTGAAGAGAAATGTTAGGGTAATTATTTTTGAATGTTTTAATGATTTTACTTTAATGTAATCTTTTGTGTCTCTAAGATTGTTTATTGGATATGAGAACTTTATGTATATCATCTGTTAATTATTCCTAATTATAACCAAATAGGAACAAAGTAGTGCAACTGAAAGTAAATTTATCCCACAACAGAAATAGTGAAGGCATTATAATAGTATGAAATATACAGGTATTCTTTATGGATATCTCAGTATCACTTATTTAAAATTTTTGTGATCTTGAGTTGTGAGTTTTATGGCAGGGCTTGTTTGACTTAAATATACACAAATATTTTTTAATCATAAACAAGGGAACACATGTTTTCAAAAATGGCATAAATTAATTTAAGATTAAATTTAAATTTACATCAATTCCTTTTCAGCATTTGGAAGTTGTATTGTCTTTATAAGAACATTTTTTGAGGAGGTAACATCACATCATATTGAATTATAAATGCCCCTTTCTGTGTTACATAAGAGCAAGTGACTTGCTATTTTTTATATTTATAATAATTGGTACTCAGGGATTATTAGAAGATGATAACATTAATCAATACATTTAATCCTTTTCCACTTTAAGTGCAAAACATACTTGATTTTAATGCTGTATTTTAGAATAACTTATGTTAGAGTTTCATATAGAACACAATAAATATAGTACTTTGTATTTCTTTATCATGTTATTTTAAGTCAGAAGATAACTTTAGACCATTAGTTGACTATCTCTTCACTTGAAATGATAAAATTAATTAAAGTTAAATTCCACAGACATTATGTAGCTTCTCTGAGACAGTTAGATGATGACTGGGAGTCCATGACTACCTCTTCCTGTTAGTCCTCTTGAGGTGCTAATTGATACAGCAAGTCTGTCAGGTTTGTGGACATATACTTCAGTTTGAGTTCTGTCCAAGTCACCCCTTTCAGTTCTAAGTTCTAACTTAAACTACTTTCAACTAAGATTTCTACTTTGGTCTCTTATTCTCTTATCTGATGTCTTTAAGCACAAGTTATATGTATGTATCACACAAAAAGAATCTTATATTGTCCAAAATCAATATATTAAAAAAAAAAATCCTAATCCTGTCTAGCATTAAACTCAGACTTTTCCTTAGTTTAGAGATATAAAAGTAAGGAAAACAAAAAGAACCTGCATTTTATTATACCACTGAGCCAGAAGTAAAGCAGAGGTCAGAGTGAATCTAATTTTTCCTGAAGTCAAATTGTCAGTGGTAAAGGATTTGAAATCAAATCAAATTTAAAGTGTGGCATTCAGAGTATACCCACCCATTCAAGTAGTAAGGTTTTTATTATTCATAGTTTCAAAGAGTAGAGATGTTATCAAAATGAAAACAAAGACAATCCTCGCCTGGAGTAAAACATTGGTAACTAATGGGTGTGGCCTGTTCACGTCGCGTTTTAAATTCTGCAATACCGAAAAGCACCACAAGATGGCAGGAAGCACTCTGAGGCTTGGCCGCACTGCAAACCAGCCTTCAGTTACTCAGATTACTTACCATATAAAAATAAAATTTAATTAAAAAAAAAAGTTAAATAGCAACAATATTATATTACCATAAAGCTTTCGATGAAAGATCAAATTTCAAAACTAAAACAACTACTAAAACAAAAGTAATTATACTGCTTTTCTCTTTGTTTAGAAGTCCTCAGGAAGGGGTGAGTTGTTGATCTCTCTCTGCTACCAGTCCACCACCAATACCCTCACTGTGGTTGTCCTGAAAGCAAGGCATCTGCCTAAATCCGACGTATCTGGACTTTCAGGTAAGAACGCTTCTGAAATACTGACCTGCAGCCTATAAGTCGTTAGTGTACGGAATAAAATGGGCAGCAGCTACTCTTAGTTTGCCTCTCTATGCGGACACAAGTTATGCAACTATTTCTCTTTCACTTTTGAAAATAATAGTGTTCGTCAAAGCCGTGAGCTATGGACTGGCATCTCCTTAGTTCTAAGGTCTAAAATGAAGCCATTACATGACGACTGGCTGATTGAACAGCTTGAAAAAGAGAGTGATACATGTGTAACTGAAAGACCTGGCAAAAGCACGGAGGAGAAAATAAGATTAAGTCCTAGAAGGTTTTTTAACTTTTAGTGTTTCTAAAAAACCCCACTAACTCTTATTCTTCTATTATTTTTTATTATTTTTTTCTCTAACATATTATGGAAATATTCTAAGAAGGTTTTCAATTTTGTGAATAATTTCACACAAAGACTTCAAATCCTCTTTTCATAGTAAGGTGAGAAAGAACAAGATATATGGGTTCTAAATTGAGATCCCAATGCTTTTCTTTTATGGCATAGTACTTTTCTATGTATTTTTAAAAAACTCTATAAAAATTGAACATAGTTATATTCACTTTTTCATGATGAAAACTAGAAATACGTGCTTCACTTGAAAGTTAGCTATTGGTATTTTTGCTATTTGATGATGAAGTTGAAAATACATATTACAATAAGAACGGCAAAGGAAAATCACTAAACATATAAGCATGCTCACTAGATCTAGGCACTAACAATGATACAGAAAATATCTTGCAGGGAAATAGAAAGCTAATCTAGGAAGTGATGTAAGACCCACAGAAAAGCTAAATGAGAAGACTTTAACAGTGAATGCAAATCTCCTTTCAACAGAAAAACAAACAAACAAGCACAAGCAAGCAAAATAAAACCATAGCCACCATTCAGACATAGACCTACCCCAAATTTTACAATTCAAATTTTCTGGTAATTAGAGAATTATCATGCAATTTTCTATCCTTATTTTTTATTTTATCTTTTTCTACCATTAAACTTTTCCTGTAGACTTTGATTTAAAACTAATTGCCTTCTCTTGTCTGTTTTTTTTCTTAATTTTACTTTTGTTAATAAAAAAGCCAAATTTTTCCTACACTTGCCACCTGTCCTCACTCGTTCCCACTGTCACTACACTGTACTGGCATGCCATACCCTCAAAGGGCGTAGTTATCCTACGGACACCTCTCCAACATCAAGTCAGGCTTTGCTGTTGTAATGACTCTTACCTACCATTGCAGATCCCTATGTCAAAGTGAACCTGTACCATGCCAAAAAGAGGATCTCCAAAAAGAAGACTCACGTGAAGAAGTGCACCCCCAACGCAGTATTCAATGAACTGTTTGTTTTTGATATTCCTTGTGAGGGTCTTGAAGATATTAGTGTTGAATTTCTGGTTTTGGATTCTGAAAGGGGGTCCCAAAATGAGATAATTGGGCGGTTGGTCCTGGCTGCATCAGCAGAAGGAACCGCTGGGGAGCACTGGAAGGAAATCTGCGACTTCCCCAGGAGACAGATTGCCAAGTGGCACATGCTCTGTGACGGTTAGTGACCTAGCCAGGAGCTAGAGTGTAAGGATTTTTACTAGGAAAGGAGGTTTTTTTATTTCTTAAATGTGATTGTAAGCTTGTGCCACGGCAAGCTACTTTTTTGTGTTTGTTTAGAGGTGCATTGACTTTGTAGACCAGAAAGTAACTATAAGTGTGTATCATGATAATTTCCCCTTTATTAGAGAAGTTGGATAAATTTTCATAAGATATTCAATTTCCATTACAGATTCCCAGTGATATGAATAGGAACAGATTAACTTTTTATGAACTCTGTACCATAATCCAAATTATGATAATACTTCAGAAATGAGGATGTCACTGGAAGTCTAAGGGATTAATATTTAAAGATGAAAATCATGCTTATGAAAATTAATCCATCTTTCTTCAGGTTGGGGAACTAGTTTTCTTTAAATCCAAAGATAAAAAGAAATGTTTTACAGTTTGTTTTTATTATGATGTCATGTGCAAATGATTGTCTGCATATAAAATATCTGATCATTTTTCTTTGGTCTGTGATTCTTTGATACTTTATCATAAGAGGAGAAACTTAGGATCATTTCAAAAGGACAGTGAATAGGAGGAGAAATACTTTTCTCAAAGGGCTGAGCTGAGAACACTGTGGCTGAAATTTGATTTTCTTCCCTTTAAGGTTACATTTGAGTTAAAATGTAAAATATAACCTCACATAAAACCCATGGCCTTGTATTCTTCACTGCCTCTCACAAGTCTCAGTGTGGCCTAAGAAACCCTTGTTTAGCTTTGTGAAGTCATTCAATTAGCTAGTTGATAAAGAATTACATTTCAGCTAGACATCAGATAGGAACACAGTTTTCTTGTAGGAAGTATGTACAGTGTGCAAATAAAATTTCAAGGCCGTCCTTTGTATCTGCAGTGGGCATGGCCAAGTAAGTCTTTAATTTACATTCCTCAAGAAAGAATTAAACTGTTTGAAAAAAAAAAAAAGGAAAGAAAAGACAAAAAATCCCCTAATGTGTTGTATAATGCCAAATTGAAATCAATTGGTTTTCAAAAGACTGAGTATTAAAAAGTAAGCCTATCATAATTTACATATGTTCTCAACAATATACCAGTACTGCAGACTGTGAAATTAGCACAAGAAAGTGTGTTTTTCACTCACTTTTCTTGACTCACTTGTCTTGATCTGTTGAATATAAGACAGTTAAGACTTGTGTGATGTTCTGTTTTCCAGTGCCAAGGTCCACTCAACCTACTAGAGGAAAGCAGTAGCCTGTGATTATTTGAAAATCATTGACTTAACGATGATGTCACTATATTTGAGTTTTTAGAGAAGTATGAGTACAACTCGGGTAGGGCTGAATTATTAAATATGCAAGATTAAGGTCTACTGAAAAATTTACATTTCAAGTCAGGTTTTGTGTCAGTACTTTAACAGTTTTTGAGAATGTGTTTGATATCACAGTGTTTGTAAATTCTATGAAAATGCATTTTCCTAACAACTTATACATGCTTTTTATGACTATGCCTAGTGTAATGAAAATGTATTACATTCTATGTGTATAAAGTTTGAAAATCAGCTTCTTTTTGTGCTTTATGATAACTTTGGGATTAAAAACTGAATATTCCCCAATCACGGTCTTCATTCCACTGTGAAGTCATCTCACATCATCTTGGTTCACTCCGCATTTTTGTGAAAGTGACACAAATGAACTGTGGTCAGTGTGGACATTGGGGAAGCCGAATGGCCTTTTTATGTATGTAAGCTTGGTATCGCAGGCCATAAAAATAATATCTTTTAGGGCTCTGTAAAGTTACAAGGACTCGGTTGTAAACATCCTACATAACAGCCAGAGGTTAATGCTGATACCAGCTGTGCTACGTTTATTGGAAGGAATGATTTTTGCTTTCTAAAGTGGAACAACAAAACCAACAACACGTTCTTTTAAAATTATAATGGGTGATTTGTAAATAGTTACTTAGTTTTAATATTCCAAGTGTTTCAAGTGTGAAAAGTGAAGTAAAGCTGTTTCAAATCAGTTTTTACAAAGATGAGAAAAGCAACAAAGGAATTAAAACAGGCAGGGAGACACACGATCTTATCATTTCTGAAAATTGTACTGTTTATAACCTATGACAATATCAGTGTGAATAACTTGAACTCTGTTACAAATTCTGCACTGTATTAAACATGTAAATTAACTGTTAGTTTGATTAGTTGATCTAAGCACCCTAAGGAGGGTATCCTCATTTGAAGAACTCTGTAACTCAGTGGCTGACTTGTTCTGATGTCATAGCTCAATAGAAGTGACTTGGGAGGAAGCATGGTGTACACGGTGATGTCTGTTCCTTTGTGCCAGCTCTGTATGATGTTTGTAAGACCACGTTTGTAAAACAGGAATAAACTACTGCTTTTGGCCAACGCGTTGACCCTCAGAACTTCTGTCAGCAGACCCTGAACCAAGCCTTCTCTTGCTGCCCTCTGAACATTCACGTTTGCTCAACAGCCCACCTAACAGTGATTAGCTAAGGACCAAGCATTTTTATTTCTAATCTTTGTCACCTTAATTCACAGTGTGACACAACATGTAGGTAATATCCCCCATACTGTATTGTGGAAAAGATAAATCTTAGAATGGGATTTATTTAAAATCCACAATGAGCCTAGGTCTACATGAATGTCAGGTACCTTCTTGTATACAGAACTGTGCAGTGCTATCTAAGATGGCAGTGTAACACGTAGCTGGAGTTTATGTATTTCAAGATATTTAAAAAGCAAGCAATAGAACCAGGAACTGAATGCACGTGGGTTTTCCACCAAAATTTTCAAGAACTATCATCTATGTCACTGAATACTCGTATTTGGCAGCTTTTTGCTGAAAGAACCCCTCAGTACCGTCTTAAATATCATTGCTAATCCAGTAGTCAGAACTGCATCAAACACGTGTTGAAATAGATTATGGGTCTAAATCATAGCCTCATTGCATATGGAAGTGGGCAGGGCTTTTCCAACTCACTAGGAACATTTCTATTTATTTTCAGGAAAATAAATACTCTG
>PVKA01013497.1:15051-54929 GCA_004027165.1 Ctenomys sociabilis | reverse complement strand
AAAAAAAAAAAAAAAAAAAAAAAAAAAAAAAAAAAAAAAAAAAAAAAAAAAAAAAAAAAAAAAAAAAAAAGAAAAGAAGAAAAGAAAAGAAAAGAATTTTCATGTGAATTTCAGGGAGTTAAAATAACCCACATAAACTCAAACAACTGGATTTCCTTAGGCCAAAAAGAGCAATAACCCTGATAACTCTCAGGGCTGACCCATAAATACTTTGCTAGGCTTAGGACCCAACAGGAAACTCAGCTGAGTGAGGTGGAGCACACCTGTAATCTAGCACTTGGAAGGCTGAGGAAGGAGGATTGCTTTGAGTTTGAGGCTAGCCTGGGCAGCGAGTTCAAGTTCAGACTACAGAGGAAGTCTCAAAAGAAAAGAAAAGAAAAACAAATCAAAACCAGAAAACAAAACCAGAAAACTCTTCTTTACAACTTATGAGCTGGTAGGTAGATGGTACTGAATTATTGAGGCTTTCTCTATGTGATTCATAAATCTAAAATCAAACAAACAAATTATAAAAATTAAAAAGGAGGGAAGACTCCAATAAAAGGAAATATTTCTCAAAATCAGATCACATACATAAAATATGTTACCTTCGTAAACATATTATCCATATATATATTTGTGTCACTGTTGTCACAGGAAAACAAAGTGTGGCCCATGCACCAGAAGCATGTGGGCAAACTAATAAGCAAAGAGGCTAGGACGAAGCTGCTTGTAGAGGTACAGAACAGCAGCTTTCAGTGATGCCTCTACTTTGACTGTTTTAGATACTCCCATGAAGCTTACTGCTCTCCATACTCTTCCTGCTCTTTACAGCAAATGATAAGAGAAATACAGACTGATTCTATGTGAACTCCTTCAGGGCAAGAACTCTCATATTTATATAACGAAGTGCTACCAAATAAGTAGCACTTAGTATGTATGTGGGTCCCTGAGGGGACTGCTGGAATGGGTGTGGAGAATAAGAGATGCTATAATGGAAACAATAATCATGTTTCCAGCTGGACACTGACAGTTTAGGTTTCTTGGTCCAAAGATGATATACAATTACTATTCAAACTTGGTTATTAAGATTGAGGGGTGGAGTTGCATAATGATATTCCCATCATAAATGAATATATCAATTTAAAAAATGAAGATAGAAGAAACCAAGTAATATGCTGGAGAGCAGCATGTGATAATAGATTCTGCAACTAAAGAGATGGAAAACCATTTACATAAATACGATCCATTTAGGAACAGGTGTACTGGGGAAAAAAGGCAAGGAGTGTGGGAAATGGGCCTGGGAAGGTTTTGTTATCTATGTTCAGGGAAAAGGAAACACTTTAAAACACGGAAAATGTTGGAAGAAGAAAACAGAAGAATGTGGTCATAGATTATTTGGAAGATCAAAGACTGAGAAATTCTTAGTAAAATTCAGACATTTCCACACACTCAAATGAAAATGAATGAGCCATTCTTTTATTTCCCTTTGAAGAGAACATTTTTAAAGCTGATTAAGGCCACCTGGAGACATCTTTCACACATACTCTGGAATGATTTGATTTGCAGACTTATATTGTGATTACTGGGGAGTTAAGCACTCTTCTTAGAGAAGCTTTTAAATCTTAATGTTTATCCTATGCTACACATGAAATAATATCCAAACTCCAAGGCTTAGGAGAGCATCTGAATTAGTCAAGTGACTTTTTAAGGGTTAAGAAGGGATGTGAGATGAACAGCCCTCAACAGACAAATTTAAGAATAAAACCCCAAGACAAATCTCTAAATTAAGAACAAACATCATATTTGCGGACTCAGTACTTCTGATTTTCTCTAAAAACAATATATACCCTTGTTTATTTTTATCTGTTCAGCTGCTGACAGGGGTTTGAACACAACTTTATAATGGGAGATGCAAATTATTGTGAACCTCCATCAGTGTTTACTCCATTGAGCTATTCATGAGGTACCACACCCATCCATGAGGAAGCCATCAAATTAAAAACACAACCAACAAAATGGTAAATTAGATTGCTGTTTCCTCACTAGCTTGGTCTCACTCTTTCACAATGTAATTCCAAGAGTCCAGAGAAGCCAGTTTTATTAAAGGAGGACGTTACTAGGTTGGCTGTGTAGAAAGGAGAAAGGGGAAAAAGAAAACTTCTAGAATAGCTTTAAATTCCACTGCTTGGGCCTCTCACCACTCCATTTTTTGACAGGAAACTAGTGTCTATCCTTAAACTCTCAGGATTTAGCTTGAATGAAAACACTGAGGGGATGAGCCAAGATGGCATTACTATGTCAGATATAGAATCTTTGCTGTTCTCAGACAACAGACTCCCAGTAACTGCCTATCTTCCCCACCCCAAACCCTGCTGGGCAAGTGTTCTAAGTGGTATTTATGGACCAATGTCAAGCTGCACACAGGCAGAGAACCACCAGGACAGTGAGGGTCAAGCTTTCTTGATCATTTGTTTCCTTCTCCTCCCTTAAAGTTTCTGTAGCAGTGGGCTCAGAACACCTCAGAAGGGTTCCTCTAGTTCCCTTGAGGAAATGCTGTTAAAGACCATACCAGAGCCTGCTTTCAGATGCAATTATGTTTAGAGGCACCTCCAGGTACCATTACAATGGGGCTGCCAACGAAGGAGGCAGTAAAATGAAATATGGGACTACTGTGGAAATCTGTTCTTGTAGTAATATCACCTTCAGTTAATCCTCACCCATTTGCTTAATCATCACATTGATTGAGGATGTATTATTGCAAAGCCCCATGCCTGGCACCTTCATGCAATTTATTAACATCCACTCTTGTTTCTCCTTGACATTTTTTCCAAAATAAAACTTGAACAGTTTCAAGCTTTGTGACCTTGGGCAAATTGCTATACCTTTCTGAAGCTAAAGTACCTGATGTTTAAAAGAGGGTAATTTCAAAAGGCTGTAGGGATTATGGTATATGTTTAAACATACCCAGCATAGTGCCTGGCACAATGATGCTCAGTTATCCCTTATAGCTTTTATTCTTTTCTTCCAGGCATTGCAAAGTCAGTTATTCCACCTGATGTTATTGCTTCTGAATGATCAAGGCTTGTTCCATCTTTGCTTCTGAAGCCTCACAGTCCTCCTTTCCTTGGGGCCCTGTGCTCTTACAGCAGTTTCTACCTCAGTAGAGTCAAGCTTGGAAACAAGTGAGCTATTACAGAAAAAAGAAATTCTAATGCGCAACGTTGGGGTACAAAATGAGCAATGGCCACCGCCCCTCTCGTCTCCTGACCATGTTGAGAGGAGTAGGGGGGATACCAGTGAGTGCATACAGAACCCAGAAGGAGGTCAAGGCCAAAGTCTTCCAAGCTGCAGGAAGTCACTGGGGTTTGAAAGAACACCCTCTCCTCAGTGATTCCTTGGGGCAGCTCTAGGGCACCTTTCATGGGCCCCTCTGGGCTGCACAACCATCACTGTTTCCGGTGGCGCCCCTGTGTTCCCACGTGGGCTCCCAGGGAGCCACTGTAGCCCTGGCGCTCCCCTAATGACTCAGAGGGTCTCCGGGGACAGTGCACCCACATTGGGCTCCCCGCGGCTGCGGGCGCTTTGGGCGCCTCCACACACACAGGGGATGGCCGAGGGGCGGCTCCCCATTCCGCCTCAGGGCTTCTCCCATGGGGAGAGGCAGCGCCCACTCAGGCTCACCCACTTCCACTCGGGCGGGCGCTCAGGGGCCCCGAGGACAGTCAGGACCCGCAGACCCGCCCCTAGGTAACAGCCCAGTCCCCGCCTTCCCCGCCCCCGCTTACCGGGGCCGTCGGGTGCGGGACGCGGGTCCCGAGCTGGCGGACTCTGCCCACGGCCGCTCGCTCGGGAGCGACTTGCGGGGCCCAGCGCCGGGAACAGGCGGCGCAGCGGGCTGAGACGGCGCGCGCGCCCAGAGCACACCCCGCGCCCAGCGCGCTGCGGCGCGTGCGCCCGCGCCAGGCGCCCTCGGCCGGCGGTGGGCGCGCCCCGCCCCGCCCCCTGCGCCTCCTGCTGGGCCTCGTGGCTCGGCCGAGCACTGGCGGCTGGTGGCGGCTCTGCGCGCTGTGGGCGGGTGCGGGGGTCCAGGACTGCGCCAGCGGGGCGCCCCTGCCGCAAGGTCAGAGCTCGCCCGCGGGAGGCGGCCCGGACGCGCTGTAGGGGCCTCGCCGAGGCGCAGCAGGGCGAGGTGGATGTTGCCACCCGGGCTGCTAGGGTGAGGAGAATGACTCACCCCGGGGTCTCCAGGCTCCGGACCTGGCGCTGGGCACCTATCGTGGAGGTAGCACGGCCTCCGGAGGGTGCAAATGAGCCTGCACAGGGTCCTTGGCTGGCCCGACACACCCGCTGCCCCGTTTCAGAGATTATTGGTCTTCCATTTCCAGCACCAAAGCTGAGGGTTTGTAATCCATTCAATGCTGCAGCATCCTTTTCCACACAGCCAGGTTGTCAAGAGGCCAACAGTTTTTCAGACTATAATGTGCATTGCAACAAACTCCATCCTTTGAAGAGACCAAGAAAAACATCAATCATAAAGAATGTAACAATTATAAAGAAATAATTGAAGATAGGCATATATACTCAGAACCTTTTAATTTGTATTTGTGTTTTTTTAATTTATATTTCTAACACATCTCCATTTCTCGCGCATTCAATTTATAGATCTCAAATACATATATCAGTTTTTCTGATCATATAGTATTTTTTTCCACGCGGTCCCAGGTACAGAGTGTATGTGTGGTGGGGTGGAAAATTCATTTTGTCCCTGTAGTGGAATTTAGCAATAGGGGATATAAGGTATTTATAGTACTATATATTGGTATCTCTTTCAAACACAAAATTCCAGCGACTGTTTTAAACACCTTATATATATATTGTTAATATTTTTTTACATCATCTCTTTGTGGGACAGTATTGTTAATTTTTACGTTTTTCTGTTGATAACTGAGGCAAGTTTACTAATTTGACTAAGGTGTCATAGCTGTACTGGTGGAGGTGAGATTGAAATCCAGATATTCCGCCAAAGATCGGAAGCATTTTATTGAGCTGTCCCTGAGAAAGGAGGGGCTGCTAACTACTAATACATGGAATTCTAAAATTAGTACTTGTTTTAAAACAGCTGATTTCTTTTGTTTGTTGTGAAGTTAACAGTAAAGAGCAGACTGCACTTTCCTTGGGGACAAGGTCTCTTCACCTTCAGAATTACATCAGATCAACAGTTTCACAGATATGGTGGAAGACTTCTCTGAGCTGTTTTTAGAAAGTGCTTTTTTTCTGAGCTATGTGAGTTTGGCCTATATGGGACAAGAGGCAGTAATAATACCACATTAATGGGGCGGGGGAGATGGCTCAGTGGAATAAGCGCTTCCTTGGCAAGAGCAAGGGCCTGAGTTCAATCCCTGGTTCTGAAAAAAAAATAATACCACGTTAAAATCTTTGTTGGTTAATACATTCATTTAGAAATGCATATTGCAGTTATAATATGCCACTTTTGTGCTGAGAGCTAGAGGGGATGCAAATTAAGAAATGGTACTTTGCCCTGAGGGTCTATAATACCACACATGGGGGTCCACTCTAACAGCTATCTAATCTTAAACATTTTTCCCAATTATGTCCTCTGAACGCCTTAATCAGTTTCCATCACATTAACATATTACAATAGGAAGTAAATTTTAAGACACAAAGCCTTGGAGACTCTTAAACTTTATCCAGATCATAGCATGTAGCTCCTTTCTCTGCTCCTCTTACCCCATCTTGCAAGAGTGGAGATCAAATCCACGGCTTTGCACATTTTAGACAAATGCTCTACTGCTGAACTACGCCCCAAGCTCCCATAATAGTATTTCAGCCTACCTATAAGTGTGTATGCCTGTTAAGCGATTATTATTGATCAGACATACAAGTTTTCTTGTATTAAACTTCACCTTAATAAATTTAAGTCATTTGTAAGACAGTGGATGCACCTGAAGACCATAATCTTAAGTGAAATAAAACAGGTACACAAGTTTAAATACCACATTGTTTCTCTTGTGCAAAAAACTCAAAAGGTAAACATGGAGCATAAATGGAGGACAGATATTGGGAAGCAGGAAAACCATGTTCAAATGGGAAGGGAAAAAGAGAGGGGAAAAGGGGAAGGGAAGAAAGGAAAGGGGAAAAGAAGAGAAGGAAAAAATGGAAACAAAACTTGTAAATGGAGAGAGGAAGAAGGGCTGAAGAGAAGGGAATGGGAAAAAAGAATCATGATATGTACAGGTTACGTACCTATAAAGAATATGATATATTATCATAATTCTGAACCTTAATTTACTACTCTTACTCTCTTTACTTTTCTTATTGGCTGTTTTCCCCCTTATATGGTCTATAAACATGCTCAAATTTCTGTTACCATAAGAAACTCTTTCATTGACTCATTCAGCTACTGCCTGCTGTGATTTAAATGTGTCTGCCTCAAAATGCATGGGTTGAAAACTTAATCTTTAAAGCAACAGTGTTGAGAGGTGGGATTTGGTAAGAGGTGATCTGGTCAGAAGGGCTCTGGCTCCATGAGCAGATTAATGCTGTTTCCACGGGAGCTGGTTAGTTGTACAAACAAGTCTGGCTTGCTCTTGCCCTTTCTGGCTCGCTTGCCTTCTCTCAGGGGATGATGCAGCACAAAGGCTCTTGCCACATGCCATTGCCAGACTCTTGAACTTCTTCGCCATGAGCCAAATACAATTTTGTTAATTATAAATTGCCCCATCTGTGGTGTTGTTATAGAAGCATAAAGTGGACCAAGACATTATTTACTCCTTTCCCTTCTTAAGAAAAACCCACAAAATTTATTATTTAGGACAGTTTCAGTTTTACAGAAAAATTGCAAAGATGTTGTGGAGAATTCCTATAAACCTCACATCAGTTTTCATTATAGTACCATCTTGGGATGAGTATTGATTAATGTTGGGAAATGTCTTTTTTTCTGTTCTAGGATTCCATGCAGAATACAATGGTACATTCAGTCATCGTGTCATTAGGCTCCTCTTGGCTGGCACAGTCTCAGGCTTTGTTTTAACACTGCTGATCAGGTATTTTGTAAAATGTCTTACTATCAGGGTTTGTTTGACAGTTTTTCATGATTAGCTAGGATTTTGAAGATGGGAGATGTGGACAGCCAAATAGCTCAGCGGATTCTTGGGTGGCTGTAAACAGGCTGATCACTATAAGTCCAATCTAGTAGTGGGACCCTGAACACTCTGTAGACCTTTCCCTAAAATACAATAAATAAATAAATAAATAAGAAATATAAAAATAATTTTAAAAAATGAATTATTGGGAGAAAGATCACTGTGGAAAATTTTCCCCATATACAGAGGGTGCATGCTGTCAACATGGCTTTATTGTTGATGCTGACCTTCATCGTCTGGCAGAAGTAGTGCTTTTTTAGATTACTTCATTGTAAGGTTATTCTTTTTCCTCTCTCTCTTTCCATTCTATATTCAATGAAGTCACTATGTGAAGCTTGTACTTAAAAAGTGGAACAGTTAGATTCCACTTTCCTAAGAAGAGATATCTATATAAATCATTACGATTTTTTGTCATTTAGAAATTTGCCATTTCTACTTAGTAAAATCATTCTTAAAATCATATATGTAGTGAAATACATTTTCATTGTTTGTTTCTTTTTGAGAGGGGTCTCACTATGCAGTTCAGGCTGGCCTTGAACTCAATATGTAGCCCAGGCTGGCCATGCACTCACAGTGATCCTCCTGCCTCAGCCTGCCAAGTGCTGGCGCTATAGGCATGCAGTACCACAGCTGGTTGAAATTCATGCTTTTTTGGGCATATATTTCTATGAGTTTTGAAAAATATATTCAGTCATGTAACTATCATTGAAATCAAGATCTAGAACTGTTTAATTATCCTCAGATTCTTATTTTTGTTTCTTTGCACTTAGTTACTCTCCCATTCAAGACTCCTGGTGTGATAATTAATTGTGATATGCCAATTTGACTTTAGTGAGAACCAACTAGAAGGGCTGACCAGATAGCTCAGAGGACCTCTTAGAGCAGGCTCAGGGACCAGGGTTTGATCCCCAGCATGCTGTGCTGGCTCTGCCCCCTGAACGTGCTGAGACTGGGTGCGGAGGTGCAAGCCTGTAATCCCAGCACTTGAGAGGCTGAAAACAGGAGGATCACTATGAGTCTTATCTGTATAGTGAGACCCTGTACTAAATATATAAAAAAAAGAAAGAAAAAGCAAAAAGAACCAACTAGCAGGTTAGGGTAGCACCAACTGTTAGGACTGAACCCTGGTTGCTTGTATTTGTTCATCTGAAAAGTGTCTATTCATTTAATTTGTCCATTTTTGGATTGGGCCTTTAAATTTGGAGGGCCTGATTTTTTGAATTCTTTATGTATTCTAGATAGGAGTCCTTATCTGAGGAACAGCTGACAAAAATTATTTCTCATAGATACTATAAGTTGTCTCTTCACTCTGTTGGTAGTTTCTCTTGCTGCCAAAAGCTTTTTAATAAGATGAGATCCCAGTTGTTGACTGTGATAATTTCTGTGCATTGGGGTTTTGTTCATATAGTCTTTGCCTACAGCTATATCTTCAAGAGTTCTACCTTTTCAATCTTTCAGAAGCTTTAGTGCTTCTGTTCTAATATTTAGGTCTTTAATCCATTTCAATTTTAGTTTAGTGGGTAGTGAAAGGTATGGACCTACTTTTTTTTTTTTTTTTTTTACAGCCACATGGAATTTTTTTTTTTTTTTATTTGTTACAGTGTCTCACTACACATCACAGACTCTTTTTTTTTGTGTGGGAGGGAGGGCGTCAGCTCAGCCAGCCCTGTGGGGAGGGGATGGCACAGCATGTGGTGCTGGGGATCGAACTGCAGTCCTTGAGAGCTTGCCTAAGCTTGCCAAAGCAGGCGCTTTAGACCGCTGAGCTATCTTGCCAGCCCCAACATGGAATATTTATTATTAGAAACTGAATTCTGAAGGATCACAATGAGTCAATTCTCAATGAGAAGTGATACTATGCGTTCTATATATATATATATATATATATATATATATATATATATATATTTTTTTTTTTTTTTTTTTTTTTTTTTTTTTTTTTTTTTTTTTTTTTTTTTTTTTTTTTTTTTTTTTTTTTTTTTTTTTTTTTTACTTCGGAGAATTCTTTTTTTTTCCATTTATTTTTATTTTATTAAAATACAAATGTCAATCAGACAGTTTCAAAACACTTTAACCATACAGAGTCGATGAATTAATACATTGCAAACTGTTTTCATAAAAATATGGAACGCTTCACGAATTTGCGTGTCATCCTTGCGTAGGGGCCATGCTAATCTTCTCTGTATCGTTCCAATTTTAGTATATGTGCTGCCGAAGCAAGCACTGGACCTACTTTTAATCTTTGGTATGTGCAAAGTTGGTTTATCCAGTACTGTTTGTTAAAGAGGTTATCTTTGTTCCAGTGAAGGTTTTGGCTCATTTTTCAAAGGTGAGGTTGCTGAATATAATTGCAGGTGATTCTTCCCTAATATCCTTCAACAAGTGAATAAAAAATTATACCTTATCTGTACAATACTACCCCCTCATTAAAATATGACATACTGATAGATGAATTAAAGTAGTGGCATATTAGGTATTAGGTGTTCTCTAATTTTTTTGTAGAATTCATCAGTGACTTTGTCAGGACCTGTTTTTTTTTTTTTTTTTTTTTTCCAAGGTCTTGCAGTGTAGTTCTAGCTGGCCTTGAGTTCACTATGTAGCTAGATTGATGTCAGTGTTGGTAACTTCTCAACTGCATCTTTAATTTCACTCATTGATATATTGACTTACTTAGCATTTTTATACCTTCTTGATTCAGATGTATCTAGAAACCTGCACATTTCTTCTGTGTTTTCCATCTAATTAGAATACAGTTTCTCAAAGTATGTATTGATGATTTCATTAGGATCTGCTGTGATTTCTTTGTTGAGCCTTGTCTGCTTTGTTACTTCTGTTACCATTTCAGAGAGTCCAGATCAGTGGCTTTTGAGTTGTTTGAATTTACTGCCTCCTGGGTTTGCCTTTGGTTAGCTGGATGTCTGGGGTTTCATCTTGTTTAAGAATCTTCTCATTCATTTTCTGTATTTTTTAGTTCAATTCCTGCATTGATGCTTATAAATTGCTTCTGGGGTATAGCTTTATTTCTAGTATTTAGAACCTTTTGAAAATGAGTACTTCTCAGATATATCATTCAGTTGTAACTGGCTTTTGGATTTTATATCTGTTACAAGATCTTACCTCTTAAATTCATTGGGGATGAGAGGTTGCTGCCTATTTGGTCTAGCCTCCAGTTCTTTGGCACTGGCCTATAGTATTGTTTATGACCCTTTGGCATAAGGGTCTTGATACACCAGGAAGAACAACTGATTAGAACAATTATGTCACCTTGTCTAAAGTAGTACAACCAGCAATAATAATAGCATCAAACACAGGCTACAAGATGACAAACTGTGGTAAATATTAATTTTCCAGTTTTAACCATATAAACTATATTTGTGGTTGTAATGGATTAACTAAGGGTCAACTTGTAACACCCAGCTGAACATAATTAGCATAGCTATGAGTGTAGAAGGCCCACTTGAAGATTTTTGCTAATAGCATAAAAGGAAGAACTGGAGAAGAAGAGGGTGTGCTGTTAATTCTCCTGGGAAAGCTTGTCATATTGACTTTCCTGATACGAACTCAGCTGTTGTCATTATCACAGGAACTCGAGTCCTTGATGTCACTGAGGATGGCTGCATCCTCAGTGCAGTCCTCAATGTCATTGAGGATGCTCTCTTTGGAGGAGCCCTTGTCCTTACTTTGAGTATTGCTTCTTCATTCCAGTGTAGATTCCTCAGCCTTCTGGAACAGATGCTTCACCCCACTGGTGCTGACTTTCTAGCTTCTACCACTGACCTGAGGCCTTTCCAAATGCACATCCTTGGGGCTGGGGATTTGGCTCAGCAGTAGAATGCTTGCGTAGCAGAAGTTGAAGGTGGCCTCTGATTATCAGGCAGCAAGAATCCAGGGCCTTCACTTCTACAGCAATAGGAAATGAATTCTTCCAACAATTTAAGTAAATTTGGATTCTTCCTTATCTATAGTAGTTTTTAATGCTGCTGTAACAGATTATCAGGATTTAGTTGCTCAGGGCTCAGAAGTTCAAAGCAGTGCTTACAGAAATAAACTCAAGGTTTTAGCAAGGCTAAATTCCTTCTGGAGGCCACAGGGAAGAATCTATTTCTTATCTTTCCTAGCTTCTAGGGACCACCAGCAGTGGTTAGTGAAATCTTTCTCATATCACATTACTCTGGCTTCTTCCACCATCAGTTTCCTTCTCTAACTTTCTAGCCTGATTCTCACAGAAAGCTCCTTTTGATTATATTGTGCTCAGTCACATAATCCAGAATAATGCCACCATTTAAAAAACTCCGTAATTTAATATCTGCAAAGCCTCTGGTGTGGTTTGGGTTCTAAGTGTCCTTGAAGCACTGGTTCAGTTAAAGTCTTAATCCTCAGCATGGTACTATTGGAAAGTGGTGAAACATTTAAGAGGTGGAGCCTAGAGGAGGATGGAAGGTCAGTGGATGCATGTCCTTCAATAGGAAAGTGGGACTGTGGAGCCTCCTCTACCTTGGTTTTACCTTCCTGCCAGGAGGTGAGCAGTTTTATTCTGCAATATGCTCCTGAACAACAGATTCTCATTTTTAGGGGATTGATTCTTATACTATCACTTAGATTCTCATGTAAGTAAGTGCTCAGATTCTGGTGCAAGTGGGTTGATTTTGGTGTGAATCAATTCGTTTTTATGTATGTGGGTAGATTGCTGTACAGTGGTTGATTCTCACAATATGCAAATTCCCGTGGGTGCATGTATGTATACTCAGTGGTTAAAAACAGCTTTTCAGTCATACGGAATGTGCTGCTACTCATATTTTCTTACTAAGAAGAACTATTCTGTATTAGTATTTGGTCAGGATCATGATAATACTAACTATGCTAGAGATTCTACACTGAAAGTGATTTAATTTTATGGAGAGTCAGATGTCATAATAATAATATATTAATGCATATAATGTTCCACAATTAGATCAGCATGCCAAAAACATTTTAAAAATGTAAGGATGTAATAAGAGTACATAAAACAATAAATTATTGCTTCAGATAATTCAACAAAGATTCATAGATACAGTACCATTTCACCTATCTGCTACAAGACTAGAAGTTGTTTGCAAAGGGAAATGAAAAAGAGAAAGGGAATTGCAATAGAAAAGTACATATGTGAAAAGCCAGGGGTGCTGGTGCACACCTGTAACTCTTAGCACTCTGGGGGCTGGGGCAGTAGGATCACTGTGAGTTCAAGGTCAGCCTGGGCTACATAGTGAATTCAATAACAGCCTGAACTATGTAGGGAAACTGTTTCAAACAAACTTAACCAACTAAAAAATGAAAACAAGCACAATTTTTCAAAGAAGCATAGTATATTGGGGGAATTGTTGGAAATTTGTTATTAACCATGGAGAGTTGATCCAACCATGATTGGGTCAACTCATTGGCTTGAGAGCCACCCAGAGAATTAGTGAAGCACACACACACACACTTGTGTGTGTGTGTGTGTGTGTGATGGAACCATGACCTTGAGCTCTATATCTGGTCCCTTCCTCTCTGGCACTCTTCCCCTGGTCTTCTTCCAGGTTGTCAGGGCTAAGCATCCTTGCTCCACCATGCCTTTCTACCACAGTATTTCTTGGAGACAGCCAATCATGGATCGAATACCCTGAAACCAGGAGTCAGATTCAACCTTTCCTCATGTAGGCTGTGGGTGTTGGGTATTCAAAGTTGTAATTTAGAGTGAAAAAATCTTACTCACAGTAGACAAAAACTGAGCAATGAGACACAAAGTACTAATTCATAAATCTAATCACAAATCTCATGAATTAATTTTTAAAACTTTGTTAATGATCTATAAACAATAAAATAAAAATGCAATACTCCTTTCTGGATTCATAATTTGTTTTTATCATAATCTAAATTAGCTTTTGGTAAACACAAGATTTTATAAATGAAAAAGATCTTAGAATTAACTGCCTCAGGGCTAGGGAGATGGCTCAGTGGAAAAGTGCTTCCCTGGCAAGCACAAGGGCCTGAGTTCAATCCCCGGTTCAGCCAAAAAAAAAAAAAAAAAAAGAATTAACTGCCTCAATTTTATACTTAATGTCATCCTGAAAGATAATTTCCTAGCTGACATTTGAGAACTCTCAGGTAAAGTTATTAATTTTGTGGATACTCCATTACCTGTTTGATTTTCTTAGTACAGAACTTATTCCCAGGAGTCTTGAGGTAATATTTATCCTTCTCTGTGGAGTTGTGTAGATTTAATGGGCCATTTACATGGCAGTCTTCCCAAAATTTGTGGGTTACAAGAGTGTTTCCACCAAGTTCTCTCTTTTTTAAGTGAGTAATTTTCAATGTATATATCCACTTATCTTAAGCCTGTTTTTCCAGCAACCCTAATTTTTACTTCAGTTCTTCTATACCTTTCTCAGTATGTTTTATGCTTTTTTTACTACTCATATACAGAATATGTTGGTCACAACAGAGATCAATGTACCTGGTATTTCTTTTGATACTTTCACCATTTCTTCTTGCTCTTCCTATGATTCTGGTGACTGAACTCCTGGCCTCACATGTGCTAGGCTACCTCACATGTGCTAGGCTACCTCACATGTGCTACTGCTGAACCATCGTTTGCTTCATTTTTTATTTTGAGATAGGGTCACTCTATGTGGCCTGGGTTGGCCTTGAACTTGTGACACTCCAGAGTAGCTGAGAATACAGGTGTGCATTCTGGGTCTGGCTCAACATTGGTTCCTAAAAGGAAGGAAGGAAAGTGATTCTTAGCACCTGGCATGAAAAGCCATTTTCCTACAATCTTTGTATGTTAATCTTTAGTCTGAAAATCTAATCAAATTAAATACTATTTTCCCAATTTGAAAATGAAACCCCACAAAATTACATATAATGCAGTGGCAGCACAGAAAGATTGGCTGAGATATAAGAATCCTAATACAGCCCTTCATGACTGCAGAGTTTATCTTGTCTCCATTATGGCAAATTCAGTGTTTTTAATCTCAGCTATTAAATGCATAGTCAACTAATATAACCTACTAATGTTTTGGATTACTTTCAAAGTCAGATTTCTCAAGACGATTTTAAGCAAATGCTTAAACTTAGACATTGCACTTCAACTTGATGAATTATGTTGCATTATAAATACTTCAGTTTGTTTTTAAGCATTTATCACTGTCCATACCCTGAATTTAATCAGCATTTTCTGATTGTGTAGGTAAGTAAATTCTACATCTACAAAAAGTGACTAAAACATATTTCAAAATGTTTAAATCAATAACTTTATGTTCTCCTTAAAACTTAGGTTTATCCTTTAACACTATAGTACTATTGATTAATAATATGTTGAACTTAATAATGATGAAATTGTAAGTAATGAACCTCTTTGTTAACCATTTTGCATTTTTATTCCACTGAATAAAAATTGACATATTACAAGTTCTTGAACAGTAAACATAGAATGATTTGATATTACAATAACCAACACAACAAGTATGAACACTTTGTTGCTTGTAGAAGATTCTCTCTCCACCAAGAATAATTTGTGTTTGCTGTTATTGTCCATCTGAACTAACATGGACTCTTATACAGAGTCTTGTGAAGACAAAAGTAACTTTGTGCCAGACACTGTATGCATGCCCAGAGCTTATTCAGGTCACTGAGCTTGCTTCAGTATGCTGGTCTGCAGGCACTGCATGCTACTGCCTTTTGTTAAAGGATGAAGTCTATCTTCATAAATAATTCAGTTTCAGTTTTTGGGTGATTATGCTACAGGAAATATTGAAAATTAAATTATTAAAAAAAAGAATAGAATGAGTATTCTTACTGGAAAAATCAGAGCATTTACTCTTCTAAAAATGTAATTCCTTCCTTCAGTGCTTGGCTAACACAAGATGGAAACTGCTCCAGCAGCATTCAATCCACAAAATTCATCCAATTGATTTGAGGTTGTTTTTTTCCCCCCATAATTTACAATTTGTAAAGTATTATTTGCACTTTCTTTTCTTACTCTTTGCTTTAAGGTCAATCTAGAAACTTTATAAAGGCAGCTGTCTTGACTTCCTTTCTGCCTCCTTTCTTAGGCTTAAATGCCATTGATCAAGCATTTATTCCCTGTTTCAGGACTAATTCAGTTTCCACTGAAGATTTGAAGGCATTAGCCTTTCATTACTATGTCTAATGCTTCCTCTCCATTGAGATCACAGTTATCTTCTGAAGAATTAAAAGATATATAAGTAAAGTAGAAAAATCTTGATTGTGTAAAACTAACACTCGGCCAGAATGACAAAGCAAAGCTTTGTGAATTCCTTCTCCACTGTTTCTCTTACCATGTCCCCATCTCCTCACACTCTTTGTCAGGTCCATGAAGGGGCACACTTGCATACCAGCAGTACTTCCCTTTTCTTCATGCATTTGCACAGAATTCTCCTCACTCTCACTCCTTCTTTTTTTTTTTTTGTCTTTTTTGAGACAGGGTCTCGCTATGCAGTTCAGGCTGGCTTTAAGCTCACTTTGTAGCTCAGGCTGGTCTCGAACTCACAACAATCCTCCTGCCTCAGCCTCCCGAGTGCTGGGATTACAAGCATGCGCCACCACGCCCGGCTTTCTCACTCCTTCTTACATGGGAAGAACTGGTTATTTTTTCAGATACAATTTGAACTCCTTATTCCCTCTGTACATACTAACTAAAACTCTTCCTACCACTGTTGTAAAAAAGTCTTAATTTATTATAGTTAACTCTTAATGTGCCTCTTTTGGCAATGAAATGTTTAGTATAATCAGAGGTCAAGTGAGCTGGCACCAAAGACTGAGTCCCCAGGTCCCTTACTGATTTCTGACACTATCTCTGTATACTCATGACAAGATATAAAATGTTCTAAGACTTATTGTTACAGTCAATAAAATGAGGTTCCTAAAATTTCCTTTCTTGTGGACATTTAAGGATTGAGTGTAAGTATATAAGACACTGAAAATAGTGCTATACAGTAATCAGAGTGGAAATCAGTCTAGTTTTATAGATGAGGAATTAGGAATCACAGAGATTAAGTACTTTGCCCAGGGGTACTTATTAATTAGATAGTTCAGTCTAGATTTTTATTTTTTGTGGAACCGGGAGTTGAACTCAGGCCCTTGTGCTTGCCAGGCAAGCGCTTATTCTACTAGCTATCTCCCTAGCCCTCAGTCTAGATTTGAAGCAACATGAAAATACTTAATCTCATGTTTAGGAACAATTTTATTTTTATTTTATTCCTAGTACTTCTCGGTATTACATACATACATATGTTCAATGAATGGTTTTTTTAAACGAAGCCAGTAGAGACTTGTATTCATTTGTATATATTTTATAACTTCTATTAAGATAGTATTTTAATTAACATATATGAATGAAAACCATAAAGATATATTTTACTATTTTATAAGATAGAAAAATGACATGAAACTAGGGACAGATCTTTCCCAGGCTGAACAAAAGAGAATCACCCAGGGAATATTAGAATTTTGGGACTATTGCCATTATGTTGGCTATTTCTTAATGATGACTTGCCAACTCTGGACACTCAAGTTGTATTTTTTTCTTATTTTGAAGTACCATTGGTCATAAAATTTAATTATACTCCCTGAAAAATATAGATGTTGTTTGTATATTTGGTTTGGAAATATAAACTATAGGGTTAATAGCTACACATTATTTACCAATGACTATCAAATTAGAAATATTTAAAGATAAATCCTTGAAAACCATCCATTAAATTATAGCAGAGAGAGATGTACATATTTTAATATATTCATATAATAAGTATATGCCAGGTTGTGATATACTATATTCTGATGGAAAATGAGCAAAAAAAAAAAAAAAAAGTCTGCTTTAGGGAGCTTACAGTTTTGTTGAATTGATATTACTTAAGTTATAGACGTATAATTATTGTGGAATTAAATGTTATTAAGGAGAAATTAGTAAGGACTTTCTATAAGTGTGCATAACATCGGGTTTTTATTTAGTCTGAGAAATCAAGGAAAAGTCCCTTTAAACTATGATATTTAAACTGAATGATAAATGGGAATGAGGTAGCTGAGGGAAAGCAGAGACGTTCTGGAAGTGGGGTTAGTGATGTTACAGGAGAGTAAACAGGATGTGTGGGCAAGTGTGGATCTTAGGACAGGGTATTATACTCTGAAAGAAGCAGAGGATCCCACTTTGTGGAGGTAGAGGACAGAGAGGGAACTAAAGTGCAACTTGAGTTATACAGGGACAGCAGCACACAGGCAGAAAGCATTGGTCAGCTTTCTCTTTCCTGAGACAAAAATCCTGAAGGAAACGTAAAGGACGAGTGGTTTGCTTGGAGGATTCAGTCTATGGTCAGCTGGTTTCCAAGTCGCAACACCATGGTGGGTGGGCGGAGCAAGGTTGGCGCGTCATGCTGAGCACAGGCGAAGCAAGCCAGCAAGAGATACACCATCTCCGGGCAGACTGTGCCCCGCCACGTGACAACACGTTCAGCTGTGAACTCCAGATTAATCCACAGATGGGTACAGTGCCCCCATTATCCAATCACTTCCCCAGGAGTCCTTTGGTTCAGTCAAGCTGACAATTAGATTAACTAGCGTGGAAGCGCATGCCAAGTATACTCAATTTTATCCTAACAATATGAGGATAGTTTTTATGTACAGGAAGAATCACTGACTGAAGCAAAACTGAGCTACAAAAATTCTTTATCTTTGTGAGTTGACTATCTGAGGTATTCGTCATAGTGATGGAAAGCTGACTATGCAGTCGATTTTCCATGTAGGATAGTGTATCCATAGGTTCCAGAGATTACAGCACTGGCATCTGTGGTCGACTGTTATTCTGCCTACCGCACTAGTCAATCCCCTAAATGAGAAAGTAGCCCATTAGACACCATAGCTATAGCCTTGTGAGGCTCTATAAACTAGCATTCAACTAAGTCATGCATGAATCCTTGACCCACAGGAGTATGGAATAAATATATTGTGTGAAGTCACCATGTTCATAGTAGTAACTGGCAATAGAAAACTGATACATGGGAGCATGTACAGACAGTCCCAATTTACAATGGTCAATTTACAACTTTTCAATTTTATCACTGTGATACACACACATAAACATACATAAATACATACATACATGTATATATATTTTTTTCAGTGGAATCTGTACTTCAAATTTTGGCCCCTTCCTTGGGCTGCTAACAGTCTCTTGCAGTGCTAGATAGTGGCTGTTGTTCCCAGTCCGTTATGTGATCACATGACAGAGGGAAAGGACTGATAAGCTACAGCGTAACTGCATTGCCGAACTATCACATTCAATAGGTTAGATGTATTAACTGCATTTCTACTTAATATTTTCAGATTAT
Source organism: Ctenomys sociabilis (assembly GCA_004027165.1). Lineage (NCBI taxonomy): Eukaryota > Metazoa > Chordata > Mammalia > Rodentia > Ctenomyidae > Ctenomys > Ctenomys sociabilis. The sequence continues at coordinate 36,421 of PVKA01013497.1, read as the reverse complement.
GTGCAGGGTACTAATCAGCTTTTCTTCTGGATGGGTAACAGCTTAAGTTCACAGATCAAAATTGAAGAAATAGAAGAGTCGCAAGGCCAGCCAACATTTTGGCCCTAGCCTTTAAAGGTCAGCAAAGACTCAGGACATAGGAGAACCTGTACTGTAACATCATGAAACTCAGTTGTGCCCTAAATTTTCTGATCAAGGAGATTATGGAGCCACAGAGGAAAGAGATTGAAGTTCTATAGTGTGCCTGGGGAGAGTCACATGGAGACAAAAGTTTCTCTCAGGCTTTCACATAGAGCAAACTGGTCAAGCATTGGCCATGACTCATCCACATGAATGACACAGACAAAGGATCTACAGACTAAGGTATAGGATTACAAGATAAACACTGAGGGGACTTCACTGACCTCATCAGAAACAAAAACTACATGTTTTGGTATATAGGTCTTGCTCTATGTAGGTCTTAACCATCCAGCAGAAAAGTATAAAAATGAGGTATATAACGCGGGGCCATAATAATACATTGAGCTGTAAATGGCTACAGTTGACAACTTCTTCAGATAACTCACTATTGTTGTGGAATGTGTTGGATGGTGTCATCAAGTGCAGGCACCTAAATTGGTTGAATGACAATGGAGTGCCCATCTTTGACAGATGTAGACAAAGGAAGGGGCATAGAAAGGGAGAATCATGATGTGTGTGTATGGACAGTACAGTTGGGATAGATAATGCTGTGCTGCTACATAATTCTATGAGAGGCAAGATTTGCACTAATGGTGGTTGGACAGGATATTATGTCGGCTTCTAGAACTATGGACAACCACTAGGAAAATAACAAGGTAGAAAGTATTAATTATTGAATCTTTGATGTAATTAAGGTATAAAAAGTAAGATACATAAACAGCTACACTCTCTTAATTTAATGATAAGAGACATACGGTATAATAATGTCTGTAAGTATAATATCATGTATGCACCTTGTACGGTACCAAAACATTATGAAAACAGTTTGCAATGTATTAATTTATTGAATCTGTCCTGTTAAGGTGTCTTAAAACTGTCTCATTGATATTTGTACTTCAATAAAATAAAAAATAAATAAAAAATATTTTCAAAATATGGTGAATGTATCAGAAGGTAATCTTATTGAAGATTGAAAAGCATCTGCAGTTCTCCTAATGTTTTCTCTTTATCCTTTTGATATCTATAGGGTCTATGGGATTTATCTCAGAAATACAACACTGATTTAATACAGAAAAATCAATCAGTGTAGTATGTTGTGTTAATAGAATAAAGAATAAAGACATATGGTTATCTCAATAGATGAGAAAACATTCAACAAACTCCAATACAACTCATGGAAAATAAATTTCAACAAAGTAGGCAAAGAAGAGAATTTCCACAACTTGATGAATGATAGCTATGTTCATGTTGTTTAATTCTTTTCACATTTTGCTGGATTCAGTTTCCAATATTTTTGAAAAATTTTGTGTCTATTATTGAAAAATATCCATTTACTATCTTTTCTTTTGATGTCATTGTCTAACATTTGCACACAGTAATAACTGACTTAACAAAATGAGTTTGGAAGTGATACTTTCTCTTACTTTCTTGAAGTGCTTTGGCAAGATTGGTATTATTCTTTTCCTTAAGTTTTGGTAGCATTCATTATTCAAGTTATCAAGGCTGAGTTTTTATTTGTGGAGAGAATCTAAATTATCATTTACATTTTTTCACTTGTTATGGGTCCATTTAGATTTTGTATTTTTTCTTAAGTGGGTTTTGGTAATAGTGACTTTGTTAGAATTTGTCTATTTTTTATAGTTGCCCAAATTACTGGCATAAAGTTATATTCATAGTAAGAAGTACAATCTTTTTTTTTTTGGAGACAGGATGTAGCTGTGTTGCCCAGGCTTCTCTTGAGCTATTGTGCCACAGCCTCCCAAGTAAGTAAGACAAAAATCACTGCATCTGGATTATAATACTTTTAATTTCTCTAAAATTGGTAGTTAAGTCTCTTCTTTGGTTTCTGCTTCAGTAACTTATATTTTCTTTCTTTTCTTGTGAGTGTACCTAAAGGTCCACCTATTTTGTTATTTCTTCAAAATACCAAACCTATGGCTTTACTGATTTATTTCTGTTTTTATTTCATTGATTTCTGTTGTTTCCTTCTTTCTGCTATTTTAGCTTGTTTGCTCGTTTTTTTCCTAATTTATTAACTTTAAAGCTTATTGATTTAGAATCATCTTTTTCAACAGAGTTATTTACCTGTCTTTTTGTGTCTTATCTTTCCAGCTTCTTGGAATGCTGCTATGTTTCTTTTTTAGCTGTTAGCATTAGAACCTCCTGCCCATATGGTTCAAGAATTGCTTATTTTAAGTCTTTGTTTATTTGTTTGTTTGTTTGTTTTTGGTGATACTAGGAATTGAATCCAGGACTTTCATACTAAACTACACCCACAACTTTTTTTTTTTTTTTTTTTTTTTTTTTACAACAGATCTTACTACCATTATATTGCCAGGCTGGACTCAGACCTGTGATTCTCTTGTCTCAGCTTCCCAGAGTGCTGAGAACATAGGTATACACCATCACACCCAGTCACTTTGTGAGATTTAGAGGTTGCAAGTGGAGCAGAAAGTGCCTTGCTCTGGGCATTCCTTGTCTAATATCAGCATCCAATGTCCAGTACCAGCAGCACTGCCAGTGACACCTTGAGGATCCAGGGCCCAATGACAGTGGTAGCAGGATCTTCATTAGCATGGTTTTCTGGAGTGATTTTTGACTGTTTATCCTGAGTAGTATCCCTTTGTTGTTCTTTGTTTTGTAGTTGTCCATCTTTAGCCTTCCCAGGGATTCTCAGGGTCACAAAGATCTCATGCAGAAAATTCCTTTTCTAACTAAAGTCAGCCAAAGTCATTTTCTTTTTCTTTTTTTCTTTCATGTATGTGTTGGGGCGAAGGAGGCAAGGGAGTGAACCCAGGGCCTCATTTATGCTAGGTGGCCACTATATCACTGAGCCACATGGCAGCCCTTTGAGGCAGGGTCTCATAGATTGCCCAGACTGACTCTGATACTGTAATCCTCCCACTTCCAACCTTCCAAGTAGCTGGAGTTGCCGACATGTACCACCATGCCTGGCTATTGCTGTGTACTTTTGACTGGCAATTGGATTGGCACATGCACTTTGCTTTAACTTGCCTTACAGTTTTGCTGTCTAAAACTCACTTTCTTTTTAAAAGTAAGCCAGAAATTATATACCAGGTAGGCTATTGCCTTTCCTTTGGATCTATAAATATCTTGTGATTATCTCCATCATCATTTCTACTATTTCAAATTTTTAAAAGAAGTATTTGATACAGGATTTCACTACTCAGCTTGGATTCATAGTGAGCCTCCTGTTTTCAGCCTTCCCAGGGCTGGAATTAGAGGCATGTGCCACCACACCCAGTCTTGGTGGCAGGCTCAGCGCACCCAGGGGCAGAGCTGGCATGGTATGTGGTACCGGGGATTAAACCCTGGTCCCTGTGCTTGGGTAGGCAGGTGCTTAGTCTGCTGAGCTATCTCACTGGCTCTATTTCTACTATTTTGTAGTATCATTACTTGTTGTACCTCGATCTCTTTCTCTAGACCGTGAGTTTCTTAAAGGCAGGGACTGAATTATATGTGCAGTGCCTGAAATTTAGTTAGTACTGAAAGGCACAAACATAAATGCTTGGTAGATGGTACTTTTTATGTCCTTAAATTCTTTGTCTCAAAATTGGATTATTTTCAGTGTGAGACTCAAAAGTTATGCAGATGTGCTAATGGCATGAAGACCTGTGGCTATTCCTTAGAGCTCAGTTACTTAGTTTCTAGCTAATGAAATTTAGCTAATTTCTAGAATATGCTGCCTAGTTTTAAGATATTAAAAGAGTAATTTTCTCTGTTTGATTGTGTTCACCACTTTAGAGACGAGTTAATCGGGTGTTGTTTTGTCTGCAGTTTTCTGTGCTAGAAGCCTGTGACTTATTGATGGGATCGATTTAAAGTCCCAGTAAACCCCAAGAAATATCAAATGCTTATAGTTGGAACAAAGAGGAAAAACTCATAGTATAGGTAAGAAAAATTTAGCCATGGGAAGACTTTTTATTATTGCATATAACAGTTTGGAGTTTGCATTACTTTTCTTTGTAGTCTTTATAAAAGCTTGGAGATTTTAGTGCTAAAGCATAAATATTTGGTAGATGGTACTTTTTATGTCCTTGAATTCTTTGGAAATTTCTAATCTCAAAATTAGATTATTTTCAATGTGAGACTCAAAAGATATGCAGATGTGCTAATGGCATGAGGACCTGTGGCAATTCCTTAGAGCTCAGTTACTTAGTTTCTAGCTAATGAAATTTAGCTAATTTCTAGAATATGCTGCTGAGCATATTCGATCACATATATAATAGATATGCCAAGGCAATAGTTACTCCTTCTTACCCTAAACTTTTTTTGGTTCTATGACTTTGGACAGTGTCCAGAGATATAGCTCAGTGGCACAACACTTGCCTGGCAGACACAAGATCCTGAATTCAACTCTGTCTGATGACAGAAAGAAAGGAAGGAAGGAAGGAAGGAAGGAAGGAAGGAAGGAAGGAAGGAGTTTCATTAAGCTTAGGAGATATTTGCATCAACAGACTATATACTTCCAAAGGAATCTGAAAAAGTATTGACCTAGGTAGCTTGCAAGGTTTATATAGACTGAGTGGAGAAACTAGAAAAAATTATTCGAAGTATGGACTCTGTGTTTGTTATTTGCACATGTGACAATCCAAAGTATAAACAGTTTTGAAATCCCATGGTGAGTTGGGAACACTCATACATGTTTTTAATATGCCTTAGGGGGCTCCGTACCTTACAGGAATAGACAAGACTAAATGAAGTGTAGTGGAAGTCCCTGGAGTTTCAGTGAATGTTCTCTGAAAGGATTCCAACTTATAGGGGGCCAGGGAGATAGCTCAGTAGAATAAGTGCTTGCCTGGCAAGTACAAGGGCCTGAGTTCAATCCCTGGTTCCGCCCCAAAAAAAAAAAAAAACAACAAAACTTATAATAAAAGCTGCAAAAACTGGAATGGAGGGTTAGAATTGGAGAAGACAGCTAGACCAGTGCCAGGGCAAGATTTTTGTTCTGTGTATTTTTGTAGGCAAGCAGCAAACAAAGATGATAGGTCTCAGGAAGGATTCTCCAAGCTGGCACAGAATATGACTAGAGTGGGAGAACAGAAATGAAATTTCCACATTCTACTGGGATGCACAGGTGAGTAGGAGGGACTTACCATGGAGTGCCGTGCAGTCACCTCCCAAGGCTCTTGGAAAGGCTTAGTAATATTATATTGCCATATTGTCCTTTACAGAAACCCTCTCCAAACACAACCAAACTGCATAAGTCCCAGTGAGCCTAAAACCTAGACCACCGCTGCATTTAAGCACAGTCGACAATTGCATGTCAGGAGTGTGTCATAAGGATCTTCTTGTAGTTTCATAGAAGCATTAAATAAAATCCTTGTGTTCAAGGTAGCATCTGAGTAGAGAAAGGGGGACAGAAATATTTTTCTTTTTAGTCATTGTGTATTTCTGATTCGTAGAACATTGCCTGGTGCATTACAAGCTTTTGATATTCATTTTGTTGGACCAACAGCAATGGGCCAGAGTAGACAGTGAGAGGATCTGAGTGAAGGACCCAGTAGTAGGATGAGGCAGGTATCTGTGCAGAGTAGGGAATGTAGGGAATGATGTGGTTGGAGAAGAGACAGGAGTCAAAGCATGGATGCTCAGGTTTTGAACTACCCCACAGGTGCTACTGAACTCATGGATGCCTTTCAGTTTGGGAGTAATACAACCTAATTTGATTTTTGAAAACTCATTCTGGAAGCTGTAAAGGGAATAGAGTAAGAGGGATTGAGATTTGAATTAGGAAACTTGCAGAAACCAAGTCAAGAAATAAAGTCTGAAGTAAGATAATGACATTGTAGGTAAAGATAAGGGAATACATTAAGCAAACAGTTTAGGAAATAAAATGGCACATAATGTTGAATGCAGTAGAAGATTTAGAGATCCATTTGTTCACTCCTTCAACAAATATTTATTAGGTACTGAATGAGTTTCAGGGTTTGTGTTAGACATGAAAATTTATATAAGGTCCCTGCTTGGGGTTTGCAAGTGACCTGGCGATTACAATACTATATATTTATATTTATTTTATTTTACTGAAGAACAGATAGCAATGAGACAGTTACAAATCAAATTAATAGGACAGATTCAACAATTAATACATTGCACATTGTTTTCATAGTGGCTTTTTGTTGTACAAGGTACATACATGATACTCTGTCTATAAACACTACTAGAGCAGATGCCTCTAATCAATGATTTAAGAAAATGTAGCTGTATACTTATCTTTTTTTAAAGCTGAATTACAGTACAGTTTCAATAATTAATACTTTTTACATTGTTATTTTCCTAGTGGTTGTCCATAGTACAAACAGCAGACAGGATATCCTGTCCAAACAATATTAGTGCAAGTCTTTCTTCTCATAGAATTATACAAAAGCACTGCTTATTTATCCTAACTGTACTGTTTATATAGACACAGAATGGTTCTTCCTTTGTATCCCCCCTTTTTTTGTTTAGTCCTGTCAAAAATGGGTATTCTATTGTCATTCAATTATTATAGATGCTTGAATTCAGCGAACTAATTCAACACAGTCCACCAGTCCACAATAATAATGGGTTATCTGAAGAAGTTGTTGACTAGAGCCATTTACAATTCAGCTTATTATTATGGCCTTATTTTATATACCTCATTTTCATACTTTTCTGCTGGATGGTTAAGTACAATACTATAATGTTAAATGATCAGAGGGGAAGTTTAAGATGTTACAGGAACATATAAGAGAGGTACCTCTTGTACAGTTGGCAAAAAGATTGAAACACTGTGAATAAAAGTTTAGACAAGTGAAGTACTGGTGTGGTGAAGGAGAGAAAGGAGAGATGGAAATTAAGACCAGAATGAGATGAATAAAGGCTCTAGGGCCATATGAGGAAATATGGAATGAAGTAGGTTTAATAGAGAAATTGATGGTAAGCTTGGGAGGGCTGTGGGACATACAGATGGAAATGAAGAATAGAGGGATAGGGAGTTCACAAGGGTGATTAGGCTGTAGATACAGATGTGGGAGCATCAGTACAGTTCTTGAGGCCTTGATTTAGCTGAGATGATTTAGAAAGTAGGTAGAAATAGCACCAAGAAATCCAAGAATAAATTCTAAAAAGCCAAGAAAAGGAGGCAAGTCAGAGAGTGCAAGAGTGCTTGAGCAGAAGGAAGAAAGAACCAGAAGAGCAAAACACTGGTAGGTGAAGAGCACAAGGAGCCAGAGTAAGGCAGGAGGACAGAGCAAGAGGTAAACAACTCAAGAGCTCTTGCTGAGTTACAGAATGATGGGCATTGATTAGGCGATGTGGGTGTTTCTGGGGACTTGGAAAGAGCAATTTCAGTGTGGAGCAGCTGGTGACAGAAAGCAGGCTCAATGAGTTCTGGGAGTTAATGGGAATTCTGAGATTCATCCTGACAACATCTAGCCACATGATAGATGTTCGTTTTAGTGGACCACTTTGCACTTAGCCAAGGTTTTCACATGCCTAATGGATCCTTGAAAGAAAAACATCTGTTTTGATATTATAAATGACAGTGATGACTTATACTAAATTTGTTGGAGAGAGAAGAAAAATGATAAACTTTTTCTTGATCTGCCTTTTGAAGATTTTTTTTCTCTATTTCATACAAACTGGACCCTGGTTTCTTTCTTTTTGGCATCAGGGGTTGAACTCAGGACCTTGCACTTGCCAGGCAGGTGCTTAAGTCACTGAGTTATATCTCCCTGACTCTTTTATATAAACTGTTTTTGATATCTTAGTCAAAATTATTGAGAAGGGCTGGAAACTTTATCTTCCAGGCTTCTGGGGGAGAGTCTGTTGAAAAAGAAGGAATAAATCCCTCTGGAGATAACTAAAAACCTGTAAACCTTTGTCCTCTTGTGCCTCTATGCAAGATTTACTATTTATATTAAGTCAGTTTGTGCTGCCTGTGCAAAATGGCATTAGATTTAGGAGGGAGTTGAAGTTCCACATTCTAGCTCTCAAAGGTGTAGAATGTAACTAGAATTTTTATTATCCAAAAAGTAGATATTTATATTCATTCAATAGTTTTTAAGAACTCCAGTGAATAGCAGAATAATAAATGTTAGTAAGACAACATCTGTGGGTTTTAAAAGCATTTTAGCCTCATGTAATAGTCATAAATTGACCACAAGGGAGACTTTGTAATACAGCAGTAAAGGCTATGTGATCTAGAGAGAAGGAGATTGGACTCAAGTTTGCAAAATTGCCTTTAGTTGATAATGTGTCTTTGGAGATGGTTTCTTAATATTTCTGACTCAGTCTCCTTTTCAAAGGTGAAATGGTGATTAAATATCACACCACACACAAAACTATTACCATAATGCTAGACATAAAGTATATATATATATATATATATATATATATATATATATATATATATATATATATCTGTCATTATTATATTGCCCAAGATTAAAGAATTTTTCAGTGCTGGAACTGGAATTTTCAAACATCATTATGTTCTTTATATCATAATTTTTTAACCTATAGATACATGGGATCATAGAGATGGTGAATGGCTTCTTGTACTGCTTATGACTATCTGTTGGTTTAGAACTATATGCTTTCTTATTCTGCCACTGATTGCATTTAATATTTCTCCCATTGCTTCAACTTTGTTCCTCAAATCAATTCACCCCTAAATATGAATGCTCTTTCACTTACAAATGACACACATTTAGTTCAAACAAATCTGAGTAAAGGAGAATAAATTGAAATAAAATGTATGTAATTGGGAGGTCAGTGGGGGAGCTGAGTATAGATTCTCAAAAAGCTATTGTCTGTTAGGACTGCTTTTGCTTTCCATATCTTATTCCTACAACAATTTAGATTTTTCAATAAAAAATTAGGAATATGAATGGTGAGACCATGGGACAGTTTCAAGATTATGTCATCCCATTTTAGCAGCTCCAGAGGAAAGAAAAGTAATCTCTCACCCATATTTCACGTAAATCTAAGGATAGGTGGCCAAGTGGAATGATTTTGGTCATGTGCTCATTTGCTGAGGCCAGAAGGATGGGAAGCTACAATTTGATAAAACTGGGTCTCATGCCACTTTGTAGCTGGCAATAGAATCACGTGGAATGGAGAAGGGGATGCTTTTCTGAGGACAAGGTTGCTATGAGTAAAAGAAGAGAAAATAATTCATGAAAAGATTTTTAGAAACTTAAAAGATTTTTAAAAATTAAAAAAAAACTTGTTGGGGGGAGATGTCTTAGTTACTTTTCTTGTTGCTAAGACAAGATATCTGATACCAACAAGTTAAAGGAGGAAAGGTTTAATTTGGCTCATAGTGTGTAGTGGTTTTGGTCCATAGTTGGGTAGCTCCTAGGCATGGTGGGATGGCAGAGGGACATGGAGGAGAAACAGTTCATGGCAGAGCAGATTGGAGGCAGAAAGCCCCAAGCAATCTCCCTTTCCCTTTTATCTCACCAAGAATACAATCTTTTAGGTAGTGCCACTCACACCTAGGATGGACCTTTCTGTTATCCACACCCAGAGCTATGCTGAACCAATCAGCGACCTAATTTAGTATCACATACTCTTAGTACCATATAACCTTAATACTAGTATCACATACCCTAGATCCAGCTAACTCTGAAAATCCTCACCTATGATTACATGAGACTTTTGGTGGGGGGCATCTAGATACAGCCATAACAGGAGAGGAAGTAAAAATAGTTGATGTGTAATGTTATATGTAAAAATTCCCTAAGATGAATGTAATTGTTATGTATCACAAACATATGCTGATTAAAGAAAACTAAACAGCTCTGTCCACTGGACCATCTTTCTTAGGATCTGCGTGTTTTTGATTTTTTTTTTTTCATTTCTCTTCTTTATCTACTAAAGTAAATTAATTACTGATGTGTGATAATTTTTCCTACTGAATGTTTCTCATCTTTTTTCTACTACAAGTACTGTCATTTTAATCCTGATCATCATGATAAATTCCAAATTCCAAATTGGCTTCCTTGACTTTGTAATATAAATCTCCATGAATTCAGTAACTAAGTGCAACTTCTTAACCTTCCAGCTTCATCACAATTAACATAAAACTGACAATGTCAGGATTTGTTTATTTTTTTTTTTTTTGAGGCAGGATCTCACTCTGTGGTTCAGACTAGACTCAAACTCATGATCCTTCTGGCTTAGGCTGGGATTCAGGCATGGACTCCGATGTCTGGCTAATTTTTACACACTTTTAAAGGTACTTTTATATATTGCTAAAGAATAACCTCATATAAAAGTATATATTTTTATATATAATATATGGTATTTTGTTAGATTAATCAAAAATTGTTCATTAAAACATGTAAAATAGCAAACACATTTTTTTGGATGGGTATGGAAAGTGCATAATGAATCTATTCTTACTAGAATAGTGTTAATCACTTATCAAATCTGTAGATCTGTCTTCTAGGCTAAGAGTTGGTGAACAGCATAGAAGGATCTGTATTGTTCTTGACCATGAAGGTGTCAAGAAATTAAGGATGGAACTTCTAAATAATAAAACAGTAAGATAGCATCTTTTCAACAAGGCAGACCAGAAACTGCCCACTATCAATAACAACAGGGCTGGCCAAATGGTTCAGCCAATTAAAGTGCCTGCAAGCAGGCTCAGGGGCCTGATTCGATCCCTGGGCCTCTCATGCTGGCCCCATCCCTGGGTCTTGATGCTAGGGCAATTGAGACTGGGCGTGGTGATTCGTGCCTGTAATCCCAGCTCTTGGGTGGCTGTAAATAGGGGGATCACTGTAAGTCCGATCTAGTAGTGAGATCTTGAGCACCCTGTAGACCCTTCCCTAAAAAAATAAAATAATAATAACTTCAACAATTAACAAAATTCATGGGTTAAGTGATTGCTATTTGCTAGATACAAATGTTGATGCATATTACATTATTTTATTTTATCTTCCAAATATTATGCAAGGTGTTGTGGTAGCCATGAAAATGAGTGTCCCTAGCTCTTATTCTAGATTATGATTGGCAACTCTTGCCGCCACACACTGACTTCATTGTATTTTCACTAAGATCACACTCCCCATGGACCATTTTCAGCCAGTGAGTCACTGCAGCAGGGAAACTAGACACTCCTTTGACTGCTATTCCTGTGAGATATGACACTCCTTTGACTGCTACGTTAGTTTGAAGACTTCCTATTGCTGTGCTGAAAATTTCTTACAACTGCATGCAGTTCAAGATTCTTCCTAATAAACTTTTCTTTTTTTCCCCTTTCTTCTTTATAGGGGACAGACCTGAATCATGTTCTGATAGCTCTTCCAGCCTTCTCTGATTCTGTCTCAATTTTCTTCACAGGAATTCACCCTGCCTACATTGAAAATCTTTTCTATATCTAATTTTAGTTGGGCATCTGCTTCTTAGATCCAAGAAAAGAGGCATTAACAATGTGTTTTGGGATGAATCACTCATTGCCCAGTGGACAAACATTATTCCCTCTTAGGTGGTATATGAGATATTGATTATCCTTGGCACACAGTGTAAGTGCAGGTGCTAAAGATTTCATTGGAAATGATTTGGGGAAATGTCATGGTTAAAGAGATTGCATCTGCTAATCCAATAATTAAGATTTGGGAAAAGCAATGCATGCAAAGACAACAGAATTGGCTAGGTATTACCATACTGAAATGATGCTTTGCAGAAGAATAATGAGAATCAGATGACTATTTATGTAAAGAGTTAAAGTCTAATTGTGAGAGTCCATATATGTTGCAGTGAAGGGAGGACGCTGAGGTACTCTGATAGAATGGCTGAACTCTATGAACTTGTTATCCCCAGGGATATAAATAAGCCTTTGATTCTCTTACTAGGAGGTGGTACTCCAAGCAGGCCTCTTATGCTGAAGTCTAAGTCCTTGTTTGAAAAACCTTAGACTCTGATATATGGGCAATAGACATCTGGATGGATCATTCTGGGAATAAAGGTTCTGAAGACCCAAACATAAGGATTAAAGAGGTGACCTGCTTTGTTCTAGTATTTGTTAGCATTTGTGTTAGTAGGTGTTACAGAATCCCTTCTCCAAGCTGGGCGTGGTGGCGCATGCCTGTAATCCCAGCACTCGGGAGGCTGAGGCAGGAGGATTGTTGTGAGTTCGAGACCAGCCTGAGCTACAAAGTGAGCTTAAGGCCAGCCTGAACTCCATGATGAGACCCTGTCTCAAAAAAAAAGACAAAAAAAAAAAAAAAAAAAAAAAAAAAGAATCCCTTCTCCTACAAGGCAGCAGGTGGTACCCTCAGAAGCACTACCTCACCTCTTCACTGTTAAGCCAAAAACTTAGGGTTTAAATACCAACATAATACGGGTTCAAAGTGCTGAGTGTGATGCAGGAGAAAAGGTGTTACATATACTAGGAACTGAAAGAATTAACATATTGGAGAAGAAATATAGTATACTCTGGGTTGTATTATAGGATATTTTCTCTTGAAGGGCCTAAAATATAAAACTGGATAAGCCAGAATTCATTGACTTGTAGATAGTATTTGGGGACACAAGATTTAACATCCTGACAAGAACCTTAGGGGGTACAATATCCCTTAGAGGCATGAAAAAAGTGCATTTTCACGAATGAAATGTTGAGTGAAGTAGAAATGTTTGAGCTATCCTCACAGGTAGCAGGAAGAATAGAAGTTGAAGAAAACGAGCAGTCATGAATGGCTATATTATGTGAGGCCACAAAAAATACAGCAGTTAGGGTGAGGGTTATAGCTCAGCAGCACAGGGCCTGCCTGGCATGTGTGAGGTCATGAGTTCTATTCTTAGTGCCAAAAAAAAAAATACAGCAGTTGTTTATATTATTCCCTGGGAGAGCCCAGGAAACACACATTTCCCTTAGGCCATTTGGGAAAGCACTGGTGAAGGGCACCAGAATCACAGCGGTGGTTCTCCTCTGCAGCTCAGGCTCTAGGAGGAGAATAAAAGGACTTATCTTATTAATACCTGGGGGGATAAGGAGCTTTAGTGTAAGAAGCTACTGCAATTTTAACAATATTCCAGGTTTAAGGGATAGCTAAGAGATTTGGCCTGCAGGGAATCATGGAACTGTTAGAACATGATGCTTCTAGGAGAAAAGTAGCAATGCCATGACAAATATACCCTGTGATGATTACCTAGTCCCTTCCCCAAAGGGACCTGTGATAATTTATTTGGGTAATTATGCACCAAGAAAGGCAAAATATCTAGACATTTTGAAAACTTTCAGGTACATATTCTGAGTTGACACTGAAACTTGTAAGTACGACTATGCCTGAGCTAGTTATTTACTAGAGAAAACTAGTTAGTTTCAAGCTAGTATAATATATGATCAGTATATGCCTGAATTATTCCTTTCAATCCCATGCAGGAAAGAAAACAAGAACATTTTTATTCATGTGAGATGGCTAGTTATTTATTTACAATTTGCCCTTAGGTGTGTCTGTCTTGGGATTTGGACTACCTGGGTTGTATTTTAGGATGTTTTCTCTCCAAGGGCCTTGAATATAAAACTGGATAAGCAAGAATTCATTGACTTGTAGATAGTATTTGGAGACACAGATTTAACATCCTGACAAGAACCTTAGGGGGTACAGTATCCCTTAGAGGCTGTCTTGGGATTTGGGCTAGGCATCCTACAGAATGACATGGGTCTCACAGTGACCCATTTCACTGAGGGCATGCTGATGTTCTCCAGAGCGTTCAAGATTCACCTACAAATATTCAGGGAGCTGCTGCTTAGTGAAGTTTTTAGGTGTCCAGTGGTAAGAAGTATGTTGAGGTAGCTCTAGCTCTCTAAAGTAAATAAACAAATTACACATCTTATTATCGCTTACTGTAAAGATGGAAATGGAAGACAGGAGACCTTTTGGGACCTGAAAGCCACTTATTCTTCACCTAGGAATATTACCCTAGACCATATACAGGGTGACTCAAAAGGTTATTAGGGTTGAGTCAGATATGGAAATGAAAAGGACCTGTGTTAAGTTCAAGCTTCTTGTAAGTAGTCCTTCCAGATTCTGGAAGACCTTATGAGTTGGAAACTTCAATGATGGGAAAAGATGCTGCAGAAAACTTATAATTAAGCGTTAGTGTGAGAATCAGTGCAGGCCTCTGCAGTGCTGGCTACTGCTGCTTCTGAAAACACCACCACATTTGCTAGGAGGCTATAGTTCCCATTGTCTGCTCCCAGCCAGTGACAACACATAGTAAGGGTACAGTGAAAGCCACATTCTTCAGTCTGTGAGCAACACTGTGCCCTTGATGTGATCCTATTCCTGCCTTCATGGTTCTGACTCTCATTTTTTTCTTGCTTATTTTTTACAGTACCAGGGATTGAGCCTGGGGAGGAGGTCTACCAGGGAGCTACATCCCTAGCCTTTTTTCTTTTGAGACAAGGTCTCATTCAGTTGCCTATGCTGACCTCAAAATTTCAATCCTCCTGTCTCAATCTCCTCATTAGCTGAGATTATAGATGTCTGCCTCTGCATCCAGACTTATTTATTTATTTATAAAAGTCTCTACCCTAGATATTTGATATGGGAATTGGGAATCACATCACCCTACTTCTGAAACTCTATCTCTTATGGTGTAGATACAACTTTCACAGAATGTGTATATCATAATTTAACACATTTTATTGTACTCCTGTATCTCCATATTTATGTTCATCACCATCTTTATTTCTACTGGCTCCTTTCCATATTCTTTCTGATCAGCACACAAAAGTGCTGAAGATACCATCTTTTAAAACCCCACATAATACAAATCTCTTCTTTTATTGTTTACTCCTTTCTGTTGAGGGTGCTTTCTGTTCTCCTTTCTAGAAAACAAAAACAAAAAGACAAAGCATGTCTTGTCTAGGCTAGCTCTGGGGAGGTCTTCAGGTAGCTTTCAAGTTATGAAACCCAATATTTAACCCTCGTTGTACACCTTACATGTCCTGTAAGCAAAATTAGCATAGTTAATCATTCCCTCTTACTTTAAAAAGAATGATCTTTGTTAGTTTGGAGACAGGACACTCTCCTTATTTCCTGCTTATATCGTGAACTGCTCCTTCTTTTTTTTTTTTTTTGAGATAGGTCCACTTCAGGCTGGCCTTGAACTCACTATGTAGCTCAGGCCGGCCTTCTACTAGAGGTGATCTGCCTGTCTCAGCCTTCCAAATACTTCCAAATAATGATAGGTGTGAACCACCACACCTGGTTTCCTTATATTTCTTATCTCTAAGGGTTGATGTAGGTCTGAGGCCTTCCTGATACCTATATTCATATCCTGTGAGGTGGCGGCGTGCTCCATCTGTAAAGACCAGAGAGTAAATATCTTAGGCTTTTCAGGCCATGTGGGTTTTGTTGTAAGTAAAAAACATAAAGTATCTAAATGAATGCTGGACTGACCATTGTCATGATAGCTATATTTATTCAGTGCCTATTATGTGCTTTATATTGCTAAATAAATGATAATTTTCAATTTGATATTCTACCATAGTTACCTGTGTTAGCTTTCCATTACTGTGAAATTTACCTGAGAGAATAAATGATTGTGGTTTAGATATAACAGGTCCCCCCAAAGTGTCATGGGGTTGGAAGGTGATGGAGCCAGGGGGGCACTACACTCATTCATCCACTGATGAGTCCAGCAGCTGAATGTGCTGTTAGGGGCTGCTGGGTCACTGGGGGCGTGACCTGGAAGGGCGCAAGCTGACCACAGACTGAACCCACTGGAAGCTGGGAGCCAAAGAAACTCCTGCTTTGCATTGTGGTTGTCAGATTTTTTTTTTTTTTTGTCCCAGTGATGGGAAAGCAGCTAATATATAATCTTGAAAGGGTGAAAAGATCATTTTGGCTCAGAATTTTAGAGATTTCAGTCTGTGGGTATTTGGCCCTGTTGTTTTGGGCCTGTGGTGATGCAGTGTATCATGGTGCAGCATTTGAAGAAGGTCCCTGTTCCTCATGGTAGCTAGAAAAATAGGCAGGGGCTGGGGTCCCACTATTGCCTTTGGGCCCCTTCTCCAGTGACCTGACTATTTTCTTTTTTTTTTTTTAATTTATTTTTTATTTTATTGAAGTACAAATATCAATGAGACAGTTTTAAGACACCTTAACAAGACAGATTCGATAAATTAATACATTGCAAACTGTTTTCATACTGTTTTGGTATCGTACAAGGTACATACATGATATTATACTTACAGACATTATTATAGCAGATGTCTCTTATCAGTAAATTAAGAGTGTACCTGTTTACTTATCTTATTTTTTATACCTGAATTATATAAAAAATTCAATAATTAGTTTCCTAGTGGATGACCATAGTACTAGAAGCCGACATAATATCCTGTCCAACCACCATCAGTGCAAATCTTACCTCTCATAGGATTATGTAGAAGCACAGCGTTGTCTATCCCAACTGTACTGTCTATACACACACATCATGATTTTTTCTTTCTATACCCTTTGCTTTGTCTACACCTGTCAAAGGTGGGCACTCCATTGTCATTCAACTAACTTGGGTGCTTGAACTCGACAACACAATCCAACACAGTCTGGCATTCCACAACAATAGTGAGTTATTCAAAGAAGTTGTCAACCATAGTCATTTACAGCTCAGCTTAATATTATGGCCTCGTGATGTATACTTCATTTTTATACTTTTCTGCTGGATGGTTAAGACCTAGATAGAGCAAGACTTATATACCAACACATGTACTTTATGTTTCTTATGTGGTCAGTGAAGTCCCCTCAGGGTTTATCTTGTAGTCCTGTACATTATGCTGAAGATCCTTTGTCTGTGTCATCCATGTGGATGAGTCACGGCCAATGCTTGACCAGTTTGCTCTCTGTGAGAGCCTGAGAGAAAGTGTTCTCTCCATGTGACTCTCCCCAGGCACACTATAGAACTTCAATCTCTTTCCTCTGTGACTCTATAATCTCCTTGTTCAGAAAATTTGGAGCTCAACTGAGTTTCATGATGTTGCAGTACAGGTTCTCCTATGTCCTGAGTCTTCGCTGACCTTGAAAGGCTAGAGCCAAAAAGTTGGCTGGCCTTGCGACTCTTCTATTTCTCCAACTCTGATTTGTGAACTTAAGTTGTTAACCATCCAGAAGAAAAGCTGATTAGTATCCTGCCACATATGCCATTCACTTTGCCTTATCTGACTCAATTGATTTTAGTTGTTGTTGTACGTTTCCTTTGTATTTCTGCTTTTCGCTTGTTATACTAGGGAGACTATACGATATTTACACATGTGTGTCTGGTTTATAGGCCTCACCTCTTGGGAGATTTACTATTTCCTGACAGAGACACAGGCTGAGGACAAAGCCTTGAACATATGGGCCTTTGGGAGACACTCAGAAGATGCAAACTAAGGCATCATCTGAGCATTCCTAGATCTTCGGGGGGGGGGGGATTTCCCTCCTGCATAGTGGAAGATTGGGAGATGTATTTTGAACAGTCTGTATATTTCTCCAGCCTGTTGTGCCCAGTTTTTGGTAAAAAAAAAAGTCATAATTTTGATTGATAGGTTCAAGGCTCAGGCAGACTTCTCTTTTTTGGTATTGATATCAGTATTAAGCCATTGTGAACCACTTGGATTAGGGAAGGGGAGAAGTAGGAAGAACAGTGCTCAGTAGGGGGTGAGAGAAGCTGAGGACAGTTTCTCAGCAGGGTGTAAGGAAGAGGGAGATTATTTATTTATTGATAGGAGGTTATTAAACTCCCAGAGTGAATTTTGAGAGGCAGCTGCACACAGAATGGAGATAGTGATTAGAACTAATTACTGTTGTCACAAATGTTTTGCATTTCTGTAACACTCTGCATTTACAAAGAATTTTGTAATCACTTATTAACTCTCCCCCGCCACAGCCTTGTGACACAGGCAACATTTGTAGTCATTTTGGGAAGAATCTGATTTATTTACAAAAGACCGAGCAGTCAGAATGGTCACTGAAGCCCTTTCATGCCCTGTGCACTTTGAGAATCCCACAAAGGAGAACTTGAACATTATTTTACTCTGTAATTTAATTATGATGAATGATTTATGAAGATGGCTCAAGTTTTGCTAAATTAAAGAACATATGTAGGTCCCTAATCACAACAATAGCCTCTCTAAATTTTCATTTCCCCAAGACTGTTTAGAAAAAAAATTAATAATAGTTTATATTATAGAACTTTTCCACATCCAGTGTTTACTGTGTGCCTAGATATTTCCTTAATAAATATTAACTGTTCTAATTACCATTTAAAAATCTAGGACTGGGATCCATCTCAGCAGCATAGGCGCCTGCCTGGCAAGCGCAAGGTCCTGAGTTCAATCCCTGGTACTAAAAATCTTACATATTTATTCTTATTTCCTCATGTAGATTTCATTAGTATTCCTAACTTTGGATAATGTTTTATATAACATAGTATTTTGTGATAATGAATGTGATAATGATAGGCAAATATATGTGTATGGTATTCATTTTATATAAAACTATTTAAGCATTTTAAGACATACTTATGAAATATAAATATTTGAATACAGTATTATTTTATTTATTAACTAACAATGCCATTGCTATATTGGGATCTGGAATGTTCCCCAAAGGCACATGTGTTAAAGGCTTGGCCCTCTGCTTGGCCCTATTGGGAAGTGCTGGAATCTTTAGAGGTGGTGTTAGTGGGGGTCGTAGGTCATTGTTGGTGGTATAGCCTCCAAAGGGTTTCTGGGGCCCTGCTCTCTTCTCTTTTGCTCCCTGGTGGTCAGTGAGTGATTTCGCTCTGCCATGTGTTCTTCCTGCATTGTGCTGCCTCCACAGGCCTAAAGGAGGTGGAAGCCACCAAGCGTGAACCGGATCCTCTGAACCAGTGAGCCAAAATAAACCTTTTTTCTTTATAAGTTTGTATTGATAACAGGCATCTGATTAACAGAACCACTGAACTGAAATTTGTGAAAAATAGGAAAACTACCTAACATTTTATTACCAATATTATTTCTTTTAAATGATATAAGATGGTGCAGTACACACTTGTTGAGCGTCTGTCTTGTGTCAGACCTCTAGCTCATGGGAAATTAAGCAGGAACTATAACATATTCAGAGATGACTATGGGGACAAACTCATGGACTCTTAACCTATTACCCACTCCCTCCCTGTACTGGGAGTTGTACTCAAGGTCTCACACTTGTCAGGCAGGCTCTGTGCCACTGAACTAGATCCCCAGGCCCACCTATTACTCATTGAAAGTATGCTTTATATTTTCTTGTAAGCCAAGCAGGGACTCAACAGTATTTTTCCCCCTTTTGCCTGTCCATGGTGCCTTGTCCCTAGATAGCTTATCTTGCCCCCTTCAGAACTGAGGACACTAGGTTTTAAAAAAAAACTAATTTTCAGGATCTACCAAATTACAGTTGGTAATTTACACCATCGCCAGCTTTCATAACATCCAGCTCCAGATTCTTACCCCAGAATGAAAGCTAAAAGTCTCCAGCCATTATCTGGAGCCTGTGGTCACTTGGACCCAGAAAAAGCAGACTCTTATGACTAAGACTGTGATACACACACACACACACACACACACACACACACACACACACACACAATATCTCCAGAATTGCCCCTCATACCATAAGGATTCCTCTGGAGTTGTGCAAACAAAAAACTGAAAAAATGATTGAAAACCCTGGCATCCTCCAGCTAATCCTGGAAATCTGGCCTCCTGCTTTTGTGAGCAGGCTTGAGGCAGGAGAGTAGGGTATGGCAAAGACTAGCTGGGAAAGTAAGCTTGACCCATGAATTACAAAATCCAAACACACATGTGCCCTGTGCAGACTTCTCCCAAGAACTCCAGCAGCCTTTTTGATAAGATAGCCTAGACCTGATGCCGGCCTCAGGGTGGGAAATATAACAAAGACTGTTGGCCCTGAGTTTTATTCTTGCCCTGTAGAACGTGTTTATTTTCCTGCTTTCACTTGCCCAAACTTGTTCTGTAAAGCTTGCTTCCTTTTCAGTATTTAGCAAATGTAAAACCTTATTACCATCTGCACTTGTCTTGACCAGTTTCTTCCTCAGGGCACAAAGAACAAAGAAACTACCTCTGGAAGGAGACTGTGGCACCCCCAAACCCATCTGATCTGCTCCTCTTCATTTGAATGTGTCTGCTTCAGCTACTCAAGCTGCAGTTCTTTCACTATCTCTTCTCTTACTTTCCAGTGAAAGCCTTTGCTTGTAAATTCACACTTTCATTTTAGGTTTTAATTTCCATTTACTTTCTACTAAAGCAAGGGTTCACTTTTGTCAGTGGCAGATTAGGCTACTGATAGCATAGATAAAATTTATTGAAATGCAACCATGACACTCTTCTCCGTGGCATCCTGCGCACCAGTGATATATGGGAAAGAATCTCCCAAACTGAAAGATGTCTGGCATTAGTGCATGTTCTCTAAAGTTGAAGGATGAGTTCTAGGAACAACAGAGGTTAAGAGCAGAATATATTTATTGGGGGACAGATAGCTTCTGCCTGAGAGAGACAAGAGATCAAGAACAATCTCTTGGGCAGTGGCACAGTTGCCTGCCTGGCAAGCACAAGGTTTTGAGTTCAATTCTTAGTACAAAAAAAAAAAGTACAGGCTAGACTTGAGTTCAGTATGTAGCCTGTGCTGGCCTTCAACTTGCAGTAATACTTCTGCCTCAGCTTCCTGGGTGGTGGGATTACAAGTGTGCATCACCATGCCCAGTTTAAGAACAGTCTAAAGTAAAATATCCAGTTTTCCCATGTGACCCAAATATCATTCACAACTACTTTGACCAATATCCACTTTAGGGGTACAAGTTTTATTTCTATACTCCTTTGCTCAAACATCAAGAAATTGAGCCTTTTTTTTTTTTTTAGCTCCAGAAGATTGTAGCCATGTGGAGGATGAATTAAAAGGAACAGAGCAACTAATATGATGAAAAATGATGACTAAGAAAGTCACAGTAGAGGTGGAGAACTGAGGATGGAATTTTTAAGTACATTACATAATTAGAGTTTGATGAGCTGGAAAAGTCAGGGAGGAGAGAAGGGAAGAGTTAAAGATGACAGGCATTGACTTAAATATCTGGATGATAGGAACTGGCTGAGGCAGGAGGATTGTTGTGAGTTCGAGACCAGCCTGAGCTACAAAGTGAGCTTAAGGCCAGCCTGAACTGCATAGTGAGACCC
>PVKA01013497.1:0-14951 GCA_004027165.1 Ctenomys sociabilis | reverse complement strand
AGGCCAGCTGGGCTACATAGTAGGTTCCAGGCCAGCCTGAACTACTGAGATGCTATATCAAAAATAAATAAATAAAATAAATAAATAAATAAATGGTGCATCAAGTAACCCATTGGTTGTATATGTCACATATACAAAGCCAAGAGGTGTTAGTGAATGACCCATGTTTTTCAATATGGAACATGTAATGGAGTGGATTCAGGCAATTCTTTTTCTAGAAAATAAATGTCATTTTAGGAGGAGTTGCAGTCTCTCATCAGCATACCTGTTCATCCCAGCGCTTTGAGAGGATGAGTCAGGGGGATCACAAGTTAAAGACCTTTTGGGCAGCTTAGTGACTTAGTAAGACCTCATCTCAAAAAATTGAGAAAGAGCTGGAGTGGTGTGTGGCTCAGTGTGAAAGACCTGTGTTCAATCCTTAATATTTCCAAAAAACTTTTTTTTAAGACAGGGTCTTGCTATGGCCCTGAACTCTCTATGTAGCCTTATCTGGCCTTGACTCATAAGAATCCTCCTTCCTCAGCTTCCCAAGTGCTAGAACTACAGGCATGTACCACATTACCTGGCCATATTGCCAAAAATGAATTAACAGTATGAACATTAAGTGTACAAATATAAAATTTTTTTTGTATGCCAACAGTATTGGCCAGGCATGGTGGTACATACTTATAATCCCAGCACTCAAGAGGCTGAGGCAGGAGGATCCCCATAGTTTTGTAGCCCAGCCTGGGCTACATAATTCAAGGTCCATCTGAAACACATTAACAAGACCTCATCTCAAAAATAAATTGTCAGATTTAACAACATAAAAATTTTAACTTTGATATAATGTTACTACAAACAAAACTATGGGATAAGCTACAGACTGGGAGACAGTATTTGTAACATACTTAACAGACTGAGTTAATATCTCTGGTAGGCAGGATGTCTGTATCCTAAATACTGCAATCTGAATGTATTCTTATGGCAAAGGACAGTGAAGGCTATAGATGGAGTTAGGGGTTGTTCATTGACTGACTTTAAGATAGGAAGTGTGTCCTGGGTGGTTGCCCAGGCAGGTCTAGTGTAATCACAAAGGTCTTTAAAAATAGGAGGGGAAGGTAACAGGCCAGAGTGAGGCAGTGTGAGAGCTTGCCTTGCTTTGCAGGCTCTGAAGGGGCCAGAGCTAAGGAATGTGGGCAGCCTCTAGGGTGGACGCTAGCTAGAACCACAGAGAAGAATGCAGTCCTGCCAGCCTCTCAATTTTATGCCTGTGAGACATCAGATTTCTGACAAAATTAATCTGTGCTATTTTGTGGTACTTAAAAAAGGCTACTAGAAAAATGTGTAATGGCCAAGAATAGGCAATTATAGACTAAAACTCCTGGTATTACTAAACACATTAAGTGCTCTTGTTTTTGTGAGGATAGGTGAGCCGACTCAGGGAAGAAATGAAGAACACCTAAGAAGAAGGGGCCAAAAAGGAAACAACATTAAGTGTGATAATGCTGAGCTCTGTACTTGTGGAATCTGATTCCGAGGGGATATGGCTGTGGCAGAGGCTAACAAGGAGCCCACATTCCACCACACTACACTCCAAAAAGATGAGAGTGAGTTTTGTATAAATGACCTAATTTATTAGGATTCTCTCAGCTTTTTCTTCAACTCCCGGTGCTATAGCTGGTTTGGCTTGATGTCACGAGGTGCAAGGTGCCTGTGCCAGCAGCCTTTCCCTCACTTACTGGACTTGTTGGCAGGAGTCCATGAGTACCCAGAAATTTGGCCAGTACTTTTCAGAGATCCCTAATAACGGGAGCCTGGGGTGTTGGGGTTGGGAGATACATCTCCTTGTGGGCGTCTGGACAGTATTTGCAGTGCTGAGGGTTCAGGATGGCACCAGGCCCCAGCCTTGCTCCTGGCTAGGCTGAGGACCAGTGGCCAGGAGAAGCTGCTGAGGAAGGGCAGTGTGCTGAGAGGTCTGGTCCTCATGCCAAAACGTTGGGGGGATGGCTGCTTCCGGGGCCACTGCCAGTCTGCAGGCCTGAGCAGTGTGCCTGTGTACTGCAACTGTGCGTGAGCCCAGTCCTGAATCTCCTCATGCATATTCTGTTGCTTTGAATTTTCTGGGACTCTCTCTTTCTTTGGCCAGAGATAGGACCAAAGGCTTGTTCTGTCTCTTGCTTGAGGCCAGAACCTCAGGAAATGAGAGCTTTCCCAAGTCTGAACATGTCTCCCTAGCCATGTGAAAACCTGGCCCATCGGATGGGATCTGGGCTACCATCTTCCCTTTTTTTCCCTCTTCTTTTTGAGATCTTTGCTCTGCCTGACAAGAAGCTCTTGGCTGAGGCTCCTGAGAGGAGGAGGAATGATGACAGTGGGAGGCCTGGACAGGCTGAGGTGTTGTGTGCTGAGCATCTAGGGGGTGGCAGGATGAAGAGTGGAGGTGCAGGTTGGGGGAATGAGTCTTCTGTGGGGCCCAGGAAGACAGTCTCCAGGAGTCTAGATGGGTGGGACTCAGGGCAGCAGAGCTGCAAACTGGACTTGGGCCATGGGATCTGAAAGCAGGGCACTGCTTCAGCTTCTTCAGTCTGTGCCCCAACTCCCTACTCCATTGCCAGGTGGGGACCCTCAGGTGGGTGAGCACCTGTGGGAGAGCCTGACCTTGGGAAGATGGGATGTCAGCCCTTGCTCCTGCAGACATTTCTTCTTTCTGTAGGGCCCACTGGGTAGGCTCAGTCTTGAGTGCTTCAGCTAGGATGGAAGGCCAGAATGTTGGATGTGCAGCATCCTGTACAATAAGGCCAAGGGCCCCAGGGTACTGGTTTTCTTGCCCAGTTTTATATACAAACTTAAGGCTGGTATGTGGCTCTGGTAGAGGAACAGAGAGGGAGCCAGCATCTGGGAGTTCAGTGGCCCAGCAGGTCTCTCTTGGCTCTATTGCTTCCCGCACAGGCTTACATTTGCTTTGGTCTTGAAGAAATTCATTTACATGAGACTTGGAAACAGAGTTTGCAAGTGAGCTGGACACAAGGACACAAGAGTTTTCTTTCTGTTCCACATCCCCAGTAACAGGCTCAGGGTCAGACACAACCAGGGGGATTGTTCCATGCAGGTCTTGGAGTAAACTGGGAGCTAGGAGCTGGGAGGCCTCAGAGTGCTTTCTTCTTTGTATGTCTCCACATGTGGCTTCAGCAGACAAAACCCTGGTTCTGAGAGGCTCTAGTACAGAAACAGGGGCTGAGGACCAGAGATGGGGGCTCAGAAGTCCAGGAATTCCCTGAATGTTCAATGTCTTTCCATGTAGATTCTCATTTAGGGAGACCCCCCCTCCACAGTATTGATTCTATGTGGTTCTACTAAGGGGACTGAGGAGTCAGACACCCAGAAGTACATCTGCTTCTTGGTTTCCCACAAAGCTTTGGACTTTGGAGTCCCTGAGGGTTTCTGGAGACTGCAGCAGGGAGTCTGAGGGTAGACTAGGAAGGCTTTAAGATGAAACGAAGCCAGCAGAGAAACAAAGATCCCCACTCCATGTGTCCTGCTGCACAGTCTCCCATCCTGATGGGAGACACGCAGGGCTGGTTTTGTAGGGTTCTGGGTTGGGGAGCTCAATGGCATGGGGATTTCCCAAGTTTCCTCTGAATCACCCCTGGGGCTCATACACAAATGAAACTTCTGGGAGATTCTCCTCCTGGAGTTCTGAGAGGGAGTCTTTGGGAGAGTAGGGGGCTGGCATTGGAGATTTAACCTGAAGGTTATCTTGGTATCCCACGTTTCCCTGGAAGGTCTTAGGAACAGAACACCATCCTTTATGGCTGACTTCTATGAGTTCTGACAGAGAAGCTAGCGGTGGTAAGAGGCTATAACTGACGGTTCAGGAACTTGGGGCCTCTCTTTGTGTCCTGTGGTTCCCCACTAAGCTTCATATCCAGGTAGAATGCTTGGGGGACAAGATCACTGGGGTTCTGTCATGGTTATTGTGGCTTGGCCAGGGTCAGGATGAGGAGCTCAGAAGCCTGAGGATCCTCCGTTTTTTGCTCTGTAGTTTCATAGGGGGTCTTACATCCCGATAGGACTTTTGCAGGGCTGACTCGCTGGAGTTCTGCTAGAGAAGCTGGGAGTGGGCTGGGGACTCACATTGCTGCCTCAGAGCCTTTTGGGTGCTTATCTTTTCTCCTTGTCCTCAACGGGACCTCAAACCTAGTCATTGCCCTCAGAGGGCTAGAGGGATACAGTGGGGAGATACGGGGTGACTCTGGATTATGTTGATGGAGTCTGGGGTTTTATGCTTCCCCTCTGCAAGCCTCAGATGAGGATGAGCACTTGGAGGCTGTGTTTCCTTGGAGTGCTGGCTGTGGGTGCAGGGTGTGATTGTCAGCCCAAAGCAGTGCTCTTTCCTGTGAAAGTCACTGTTTGCATGCCTCAGCACCAGAAAGGTCTCCACTATAGTCTGTAGGCAAGGGTTTAAGATTAGGGGATAGAGGTGGGCAGGAGAGGAAGATGGAGGGGGAATGGCTGAGCATCAGGGTCCATCCCTTCCTGGTCTTCCCTAGTATGGGCTTCATGGGTAGGAGGCTGGGTCAGGGAGTGGTAATGGAGAAGCAACAAGTTATACCTAGGCAGGAAAGGAAACTTGTTGAAGACAGAAGGACAGAGAGATTTCATGGGAGAGGAGCTGTCTACAGAGACTTACTGTGCTGAGAGGTGAGCCCGTAGAAAAGCTGGCCTTTTTTCTGCTGCAGACAGCTCCCTGTTGCATTCTTGTTTCTCAAAGGTAATTTGATAGAGATCTGGAAGGTAGGGAAGGATCTGAAGGAGCCAGAGGGCTGTGAGAGTATTTGCTGTGCTGTGCTTGTGGCCTTAGGGAGTCTCTGGGAACCACAGGATGGCTGGTGTGGGGCTGCGGCACCCTTTGTCTCCAGTGGAAGCTTCTGCACTTGCCTGGGAAGCACTTATTTCACTGAGCCATCTCCCTGGCCCTGGAAGCTTCTTTGAGATGGGAGTGTGGTTTCACTGCATTCAGAGGTGATGACTGGTATTCCTCATCTTTCTCCTCTTTTTCCTCTTCTTTCTGTCTGACTTGCCTCCACACACAATCAAAGAAAGCCAAATCACACAGAAGTGGTAAGCCCTGAGGACTAGAAAAAGCTACTCAGGAACTTAGAGATGCAAGGGGTACTGTGAAGTCCCCACTTTCTGCTCTACCTTCTAAGTGAACAGTGTCTTACCTGGCCTTACCTCTTTCTGGTCAGCAGTGCCCCAGCTTCTCATCCACTGTAAATCATCATAACGCCGTCCTTTTGGAGATGAACTTTTCCTTACCTAACCCTACCTGCACACCAGTCTTCCAATCTTTTGTCTAAGGACACTTAGGCAGCCTGAAATCTGGGGCCACATCATATCGTTGATCCTGCACCCAAGCCCACATAGTGTCAACAGTCATTCATCCAGCTGTACAACCTTGTCTGGTCACCCACCTTGCCTTGCATCATGTCCCCAGGGCACCAGGACTCATGCTGTCGCCACTTCTGAATCTGCCAAACCATGAACAAGAAAACTATCACCAGATGCCCTGGACTGTGGAGGCAGCAGTGGCCACAGTGGCTGCAGGCCAACGCATGTGTCAGTGGGCCCCAGAGAAGTCCCGTATCTTCTGTAGCTCTAAGCAGGAGTTCAAGCAGCCAAGGCATTTTCCTCTGCCTAGTGGCAGTTTACCCTGAGGTCACCACTGCATCATAGAATGAAGAACTCCCATCCCCCACACAGGCCCAGGCCTAACAGCCTCCTTGAAGGCCTCTCATATTTCATATAGTGCAATCTGGGACAAGCCTTTTGTCTTTTTGTGGTACCAGCCAGTTGAACCAGAACCTTGTACACACTAGGCAGTACTCTATCCCTGATTATATCCCCAACTTTTTTTGGCCAGCATAGTGCACCTGAGGGCAAGGCTGGCACAGCATGTGATGCAGGGGATTGAGCCGCAGTCCCCTGCACCTGCCTAAGCTTGCCTAGGCAGATGCTTTAGACCGCTGAGCTATCTTGCTGCCCCCTCAACCTTTTTTTTGAAAAGTTTGAGAAAAGGCCTTACAGAATTGCCAAAGGTGGGCTTGAACTCACAAGCCTCCTGCCTCAGCCTCACAAGACTACTGCCTCTCAGTATCTGAGAATAGTGGTGTGCATAGCTCTGCCCACTCTGTTTCATCTTGATTGCCAATGTCCGAATTATGCTTCTGGCATTATGATTAAAGACATGAATTATAACACTGAACTGCTGTATTCTGATCCTACCTCCTACCTCACAGTGACACTTCAAACTACTGAATCTTTTACAAAAAATTTAAAAATCTTTATTCACTTATTTTTTTTTATTTTGTACATAGCCTCACTACACACCTTGGACTCATAGTGATCCTTCTGTCTCAGCCTCCCCAGCACTGGGATTATAGGCGTGACCCACCATACCAAGTTTCAGGGCCAGCATGGCATGCAGTATTGGGGATTGAATCCATGTGCTTGAGCCTGTCAGGCAGGTGCTTAGACCACTGAGCTATATCCCCAGCCCCAAACTACCAAATCTTGCCATGCCTCAATTTTCTCATTTATGAAATGGAGATAAGATTGACAACAGGAATGATATCAGAATCTCCACTTATAATATATGAGCTATTAGAGACTAAGTTCATGGTCTCTAAACTTTGATGAATTCTAGGAACAATGGAAGAGTAGGAAGACAGAGAGAGAGAGAGAGAGAGAGAGAGAGAGAGAGAGAGAGAGAGAGAGAGAACTTTTTGCCTAAGGAAAAGGATGTGTCCTGAATGGGTAGCTTGAGGATTCCATTTTATAGGAGAGGATACCCAGGTGGGTACCATGTGGGTTACAGCCATGATCAATAAGATTATAGGTATACCTGCTTAGGTAATATTGATCCAGTGGTGAAACAAGTCATGTAATTAGTGGTCACAAAAAGATCAAAGAACTTCTCAGGCTCTTTGGATGGATCTGGAGTGTCAGTTACCTATGGGTGTGTATGTTTGTGTGTGAGTGTGTGTGTGTGGGGGGTGTGTGTGTGACTGATGCCTATTTAGATTTTGTTAGACTGGGTGTTATCATTTATCTCACCTCTTGGGGAATATATAGGTCTGGTCCTTTTGCTGTTACCTTGAGGCCTGCCTCCAACGGATGTATCGTTGCCACACTTCTGGTGTGTTTTCATCTTTTGTCCTGATTCCCTGGAGGACCTGGCTCTACCTGACAGCCTGTAATATGTCTATAATATTCCTGTGCTGGTTTCTTGCTGGAAAGACCACCAATTAGAATGTATTTTCTTAGTTTAATTCTTTCC
The DNA here is from genome assembly GCA_004027165.1 of Ctenomys sociabilis. Taxonomy (NCBI): domain Eukaryota; kingdom Metazoa; phylum Chordata; class Mammalia; order Rodentia; family Ctenomyidae; genus Ctenomys; species Ctenomys sociabilis. The sequence continues at coordinate 7,630 of PVKA01013497.1, read as the reverse complement.
CTTCAGACATTGAAGCAAGTTATGAATAACTTCTAGGTTCTTAAGGTTAGCATTAGGTTTAAGAATTTATAAAAGATGTTAGAAAGTCTTCTTCCAGTTATTCTCTATGTCCCTGACCCTGTCTGAAGAGTTCATTAATATTTGTGCTGCTTTGATTGTCAGTTCTTTCATAGCAAGAATCCACAAAAACAACTGTCTCACAGTTACTAGAAATCCTCATAAATACTGAGAACAGAAGCCTCTGGTCTTTGTGAAAATGTATTTGGGACTCTTGTTTTCTTCATTCTAGGACCTTTCTTGACACAACCCTTGCTTCTGCTCTGGAGAGAAAGCTGAGGCTGTGAAGCTCCCAGCTCTCATGACACCAGTCTTGAAAGATTTCAGGTACATCCATTAGTGAGGAGGCTTCTGCACCCATCCTTGTATAGGAAATCCTGTATACAAAGATGATCAATCACTTTAGGAGGCAACTATCAAATAGTGTGTCAGGCTTCAGGCTTCTTCTGTCTTTGTGAAGGAAAGTTGACCAGGTCATCCCGCCCAGGAGAAGACCCAAGGCAGGAGGCCACAGCAGCATTGTTACACCAAGAAACTTGTGCAAACAAGTGTCTAAGAACTTAAACTTCAGGCCTAGCTAAGCCCCACACATTTTAAGGAGATAACCAAAATTTTTTATTCTCTATGTAATGTGAAAATGCTAATTTCACTTGATAAAGAGAAATGCTAAAATAGTATTCTTCATTCTTATAACAGTAAAAATGTAGGAGTGTGAAATTTGTAATGTTATAGACAAATTATGCATGAAATGCAAATATCACAGCAGAGGGGGCTGGGCATCCAGAAGACAGCTGAAATTCCCAGAACAAGTTACAATGGCTAGACAATTTAGGTGACTAAAGGTAGAGTGTGCTAAGGAGAGTCACATGGAGAGAAAACATTCTCTCAAGCTTTTGCATACAGCAAACTGGTCAAGCAGTGGCCGTGACTCATACACATGGCTGACACTGACAAAAGATCTGCAAACTGTGGTTATACTGTAAACCTGTAGGTTTACAGGATAAATCCTGAGGGGACTTGACTGACCTTATCAGATACAAAAGATACATTTCTTGTTATATAGGTCTTGCTTTATCTTGGTCTTAACAGAAAATTATAAAAATGAGATATATAAAGTAAAGCCTTATTAATATGCTGAGCTGTGAAAGACTCAAGTCAGCAACTTCTGCAGATAACCTACTACTACTGTGGACAGCTGGACTGTGTTGGATTGTTTTGCTGAATTCATGCATCTATTGTATTTAAATGGCAATGGAATAGCTATCTCTGACAAGACTAAGCAAAAATAGGGGATACAAAGGAAGGTCCATTCTATATCTGTATATACAGTATAGTTATGATAGATATATACCTACTTTTGCTTAAATCAATGAGAAAAAAGATTTGTATTAATAGTGTTTGTACAGGATATCCTGTCTGTATCTTGTAATATGGATAACCACTAAGAAGATAACAATGTATGATATATTAACTATTGAAACTGTCCTATTAATCAGCTTTGAAACTGTCTTATTGTTATTTGTTTCTCAATAAAAGAAAATAAAATAATAAGGGCCCCAGTGTTAGGGAAGAAAAGAGGCTAGTAAGAAAGGATGTAGTGGGAGGGGGAGGCTCTCTGAGGTTCATGATGTCTCCTCATGTCTTCTCAGGAGGCTGTTCAAAGACCTGAATATTTACAGTAGCAAATTCTACTATAGTGCATGTAGCTGAGACCTAATTTAGTAATTATTTTGGAGGGATAGAGACAATAAAGACAGCTGCTTATGATGACTGTGACAACTTGAAGAGCTGAGAGTCTGCAAATCCTATTGCTTCAGTTCACTGGGTTCTAGTTCCTAGAGAATGAATTTCATTCATTGGTTTGCTTGTGCCAGGACTCTTCCCCAGGAGTATCCTGGGCTTCTCCCAAAGGATTTCACTATGGGCCAAGGGGAGCCTTCTCAGAGTCAAGAAAAACAGCCCAGCTCAGTTAGTTCCTAGATATGCATATGTAGTTTTAGCATTGTTCTGTAACATAGATTGTACTCAGTCAGGGCTATGGTATGTTAGTGTGTTACCATTTATGGGAAACAAAGATACAAAAATTATATAAAAGTCAAAACACTTCCATGTTAAGGGCTCAGGCTTTTCAATATTTACCACTGAGTCCCCTGCCCACACAGAAAAATGCTACTTCTTGGAAACACCCTCAGTGTCCTGTCTCTCTCTGCAAGAATCTGGCTAAGTACTCACCCCATTCTTTCATATTTTCCATAAATGTTTGCTGGGCAACAGATCCTGTGATAGGTGTTGGAAAGAAAATCAGCACAGAAAACAGAAAAAAAGCCTCCTATATTTGGGATTTATATCTTGTGGTGGAGCTAGAGAAGCAAATAATTTAAATTAAGTATTATGAAAATAAAATAATGTGAAAAAATTTCCATGGACATCCTAAACCAAATCACATATTCAAAATCCAATAATATTTTCCAATGGTCATTGCCATTTTTGTAACCCCCACATGGAAAAGGAACATATGATAGACTCCCTCCAGAAAAGAAGATGAAATAAAAGGAAACGTTTTCGGTTGAGAGTAGAAGGATGGAGGTGAGAGGAGGCAACAGAAATATTGAAATAGGGAAAATAGTGACCTGAGATCCTTTGAGTTTGGTAGTGGTATAAATGCCTAGAAATTCTATGTTTTGACATGGAGGCGCAGAGGGAAGAATGGGAGATAGCAAATGGATAAGGCAGGTGTTTAGATGGAACTCCCTAATAATTCTGGGTTCCAAGTGGTCCTATGAGGCCCCAGAGTATTGAAAGGACACTATACCAACAGGACTCCTTAGCTACAGAGAAGCAGCTGACAGCAGTAATGGAGGTTGGTGCCCCGAGTCTCAGCAGCAGTGTTTATCTACTTCTGTGTGAGTTGCAAGGCAAAGGCAGATGGAAAGGGGTGAAATGAAGGTAAGCAGGATGACTCAGTTGAAAATGACCAGAAAAAAGATAGCAGGTAGACCAGCTACACCAAAGAAAAATTAGCAAACTTTCTCCTACATCAGACGCTGGTTTGCATAGGAGGAAAAGGAAGAACATGCCTGAGAGATGAATTTTGACTTAAAACTTATGAGAAAGTTACTGCCTCACAAGCAGAGATCAAAGGTAAAGGAGAGAATAAAAAGAAGTCTGGGCTGATGGGAATAGTTTGGCTTATAAGAGTTATAAATTTGTTTTTGCCACAAACAGAAGAATAAAAATTTCTGAGTGACTGTCTTAAAACATAAATTCTATGACATCATGTCTTCTAATATTTTTTTGTTGCATTTACAATGAATCTTTAAGAGGTCCTTTTAGACTGGGTGTGGTGGCACACGCCTATAATCCCAGCTTTTGGGAAGCTGTGCACAGGTGGATCACTATGAGACTGATCTAGTAGTAAGATCCTGAATGCCCTGTAGACCTTTCCCTAAAAATACACACACACAAAAATAAGAGGTCCTTTGGTATGTATATTATGATGACAGCAGTTGCTTATATTGGCTTTAGTTGCATTAAAAATTACTTATTTTGGAGGTCACATATCTGAGTCTATCTTTTTTTATTTTCTGAGATAAGGTCTCACTGTGTAGGCAGGCCTTGAACTTCCTTATGTAGCCCAAACTGGCCTCAAACTCACAGCGATCCTCCTGCCTCAACTGTCAGAGTGCTGGGATTATAGGTATGCAACACCACACCCACCCAGCAATATCTGGGTTTTATTAATCTCTCCCTAGCTTTGCAGTTGATCATATGTCTGACATGTGGGTTATGATGATAGCAGTTCCTATGTTACTTTATAGGGACCTAAAGCCATTATTGCTGGAAACCTTGAAGCCTCTTCCCTTAGGCCTGTGACTGGAATGGAATGAAAAGACTTGGCATATCTGCCTTCTTCCTTTTCTTCTTGATCTTCCTTCTCTCCCTCTCCTCCTCCTTCTTCAGTTTTTTCCCTGAATACACTTGGTCTGTCAACTCTTAACGTGGAAGTTCATTTTTTATTTTGCAACAATGAATGGGAAAAGATCCTCCTTTGGCATCTCTCATGCCAAGGAGGGCTGACAAATTATTGGTAACAGTTTGTCTGGTGAAGGACTGGCCTCTGCTTCCAAGATGGTTCCTTAAATGTTGCATCCGATGGAGGGGAAGAACACTGTCCCAACACTGCAAAAAGCAGAAGGGCAAAGAGGGCTGAATTGTGCATGGGTATCTTTTTTAAGGACTCTTATTCTGTTACCAGCTGCTCAGATGATAAACTTGGTGCTTCCTAAGAAAACCGTGGCCATTTTGGTGAATGAAAACAACAACAACAACAACAACAACAACAACAACAAGGCTTTATTCCAAGGTAGTTCCAAGAAAATGGAAGGGTCTCGTGCTATTACAAATCATCACCTTCCTATGTCCAGGTGTGCAAGGTTCTTTTTATAGTAAGGAGAAGGGAGCAGAGGGAATACAATGGGACAGCAGACAATCATGCCTTTGTTCCATCCCTTGTGGTCCTTTTCCTCTTCCTTTCTTCCTTGTGAAGGGAAAAAAAAACAGAACCCAGCCTTTTGGATCCAGGATCTGCGTATTGTCCCTTCATCTGCTTGAGGTAGTGATGCACTGGGCCCGAAAAATTTTGGAGAAGCTTGTCTCTAAGGAAAACCAACATTGTAACTTTTAAAATTCCCTTTGTCCTCCTCACTTTCAAAACAGAAAAATAATTTTTAAGACATGTCAGTGAGAGACATGAAGAGGCTTATTAAGCAGAATTGTGAAAGTACACAGTAAGAGAATATAATGTGACCCCTCAAAGGAGGGGCACATTATGGTCAGGGGCAGAGGTTTTTACGTGGTCCTGAGGGTATCTTCAAGATAGGGAATTTGGGATGTGTACTTGTAGTCTATCAGGTTACTAATCTAGTTGGCTATGTTAGAATGCAAACTACTTACCTGTGTTCAAAGCAGAGATGTGCTGCCCATTTTCTGCATAAGGAAGTACAGCTTACAGGTGAAAAGCATGGGCCCAAAGCTAGATTTATAGGCTTTATTGTGTCTTTAAGATCATTAGGATTGTTTTTTTTTTTTTTTTTTTTTTGAGTGAGTTTCCTGGAAAGGAAGAAGACTTGGGAAATTTTTGTGCCCTGAACTGCAATTTTTTAAGTAGTGTGTGTGGTGCTGGAGATCAAACCCAGGGCCTTGTGCATGTGAGGCAAGAATTCTATCACAGAGCCACATCCTCACCCCTGCAGCTTTTAAATATGTGGTTTTCATCTCACTTCTTATCAGCATTTTTCCCCATCCTATCTCACATTTCCAACACCTGAGTTTTGAGGAAAACATACACACCATAGTATTCCACACCTGGCCTTCCAAAATTTATATCCTTCTCACATACAAAATGCACTCACTTAATCTCAATAGCCCTAAAAGTCTTTAACCAATTGTATCATTGACTAAAAAATCTAGTCCAGATTCTCGGTTGAGTAACATATTAGTGAGAGTCAGGAGTGTGTTTCATCCTGAGGGAAACTGCTCCCCTCTGTGAGAACAATGAATTATATATTTCCAAAATAGTTTAGTGAGACAGAACAGACATTTTAGCTATGCATGGTAGCACACACCTGTAACCCCAGCACTCGGAAGGCTGAGGCAAGAGAATCCTCGCATGTGCAAGACCAGCCTTAGCTACAAAGTGAGCTCAAGGCAAGCCTGAGCTGCACAGTGAAATCCTGTCTCAAAAAAAAAAAAAAAAAAAAAAAAAAAAAAAAAAAAAAAAAAAAAAAAAAAAAAAAAAAAAAAAAAAAAAAAAAAAAAAAAAAAAAAAAAAAAAGAAAGAAAACAAGAATAGACATTTCAATTCCAAAAGAAAGAAATAGGAAGATTAGGCTGACCTATAACAAAAGAAAGGGTCTAGTTTTTATGGGATTTTCTGGGGTGGACTAGTAGGGTCTGATTGGTTATTATCTCAGTTCTGGTTCTCCTAGGTGGCTCCAGGGAAGCTTTTATTTCTCGAGGATAAATCTGGTTCCCATGAGATGATTTCTTCCTTCACCGTACACCAACCTTATTAAGGATTCATGAGTAGGCACTGTATGTCGTATGTGTAATTAAGATCAAAGTCAATTTAAGGACAAGCGTGCATGCCGAGATCCCTAAGATGCTGCAGCACCCTGTCAGTCATTCTTGTCAGTCACAGCTAGAGATTCAAGCAAGAAACTGGTTGGGGTGTACGTCCTCACCCTTGGGGCATCATAGCAATTTTGTGTTAAAGGAGGGTGTATAAAACCCATGCCTATTCTTTAGAAATATTTCCATTGATGAGTTATTAATTCGATGATTTTTATTATATTAAACAATGAGTACTTAACAGGAAAAATATAAGAGAAAATTTTATATGAATTTTTAATATTTATTGTTTATAAAACAACAAAGCTTTTCCGCCCACTCCCCCCTCCCCCCAAGCGCCGCTCCGGCTGCACCGCACTCCCTCTGAGCTCCGGGCTCCTGCTAAGCTTGCGCGGCCGCCACCTCCCTCAGCCACCATCATGATTATCTACTGGGACCTCATCAGCCACGATGAGATGTTCTCCGACATTTACAAGATCCGGGAGATTGCGGACGGGCTGTGCCTGGAGGTGGAGGGCAAGATGGTCAGTAGAACAGAGGGTAACATTGACGACTCGCTCATTGGTGGCAATGCCTCTGCTGAAGGTCCAGAGGGCGAAGGCACCGAAAGCACAGTAGTCACTGGTGTGGATATTGTAATGAACCATCACTTGCAGGAAACCAGCTTCACAAAAGAGGCCTACAAGAAGTATATCAAAGATAATATGAAATCAATCAAAGGCAAACTTGAAGAACAAAGACCAGAAAAAGTAAAGCCATTTATGACGGGGACTGCAGAGCAAATCAAGCACATCCTTGCTAATTTCAAAAACTATAAGTTCTTTATTGGTGCAAACATGAATCTAGATGGCATGGTTGCTCTCCTGGACTACCGTGAGGATGGTGTGACCCCATTTATGATTTTCTTTAAGGATGGCTTAGAAATGGAAAAAGGTTAATGGATTCGATGGTAACCTTGGATCTGTCACTCGTCATAACTGGCTGCTGCTTGTCATCTACACAATACCAGGATTTTACAGAAATGGGACTGAAGTCTTCTTGAACGCTTTGTTTTATTTTGACCGTGATTTATTTGGAGTGGAGGCATTGTTTTTAGGGAAAAAAACAAGTCATGTAGGTTGTCTAAAAACAAAGTGCATTTAAACTCATTTGGGAGAATGCCTCTTAGTTTCATACATATCCAAATTAAGTCCATTGGTAGTGTTCATGGAGAAGGTAGAATCTGGTCAGAGACCACTGCTAAAAAGCACAAGACTGTCTTCAAATATCTTCTGCAGTGGAACTGCTTCTGAGACTGGAATGTAAGACAAGAATCAAAGTTTTAAGTTGCAGAGAAGGGAAAGAGACTATGTTCATAGCAGTGCCAACATTTGAAGTGGAGCCTTACATATTTCATCACCTACAAATGGAAGTAGTTAACCCTGGAAGAGATTACCAAAAGAAT